>JAPYYQ010001530.1:0-31619 GCA_030522585.1 Anagyrus pseudococci
CTACTTATTTAATAGAGCACTGACTATAACGATATGGTGGGATTCTGGTCATTCCTATTCGCCTGACCATTTTTCACCATCAAATTTCCTACAGGGATACCGGCATCGGCATATCAAAAGATTGACAATTCTCGCAATTGGTATCAATCGTCGAACGACCGAAATAACCAAACCGACCCCTCTTAATTAATCAAATTAACATACCACCAATTTATAGTAGCATGCCCAAAACACCAGTACCTTAAATCTAAAAAAATTTCATTAAAACCGAGTAGGATAAAAAGCAGCCCCGTCCAGCATCTCGTATACCGCCTTGCAAGCGCGTCCGACCGCAAATCACGCCCCCGGGCGTCGATCCCATTTATTTACCTCGAAAGCATCGAAAAATCCTGGCCTCACCGGCACCAAGTGACTCATTGTAGGATGGTACAGCCGGCCTCGGCGTTAAAAACGAAAAAAAAAAGAAATAAACACGCCAACGGTGTCAGGACTCGGTTGGAGTGCCGTCTTGCGCGCAGGGCCGATCGAAGGCCGGCGTCAATCCGCTCTCGCACGCACACATGCACACGGCGCTCGATAGCAATTTATTTCCGAGACGAGTGTTTTATAGCCGCGGAGAGTGAGAGAGAGAGAACGCGTTTGCCCGCTGCTATTTTCGCCCGATACACACGCCGCTTGCTGGTGCGCTGCCGATCAAGGCCTCGCGTGGGAATCACCCTCGGATACCTCCCCCCTCTCAACGGTGCACCGACCGGCCTTGATGATTTTCGCGAGCCTCCTCTGCTTGCCTGCACCTCGGCTCTCGATGGCCTGATTTATAGCATTTGCAGATATGATTGATCCTCGGTGCTACGAGGCTACCTGCTACTGTTTGATTAAAGTTTCAAGTCTGAGAGTAAGGCTCGAGGAACATTCGTTAATATTGAATGTTATTGTTAAACAAAAATAAGTTCCTGGGTATAACTGGATAATTTATCAAAATATTGTTTGTTTTTTACGAAAGTCGCGTGCGGTTAACATTTTTGTCGATAAACGTGAAATTACCTGGAAGAATTAAGCAAACAATAGAAATTGTTTGCTCATAATAGCTGATTTTGCGCGTACAGTACACAGGGAATAAAAAAAAAAGCGTCTCGATTAAAATCAACAAAGTGAATACGTAATCGGCATAAATTAACACTCTAAATTACGCTTAAACGAGCAAACATCAATCAGTTGATTACACGCCAAACCTTTTTAGCGGGCCCCGACGCGCAGCGTGTTTTTGATAACGTGATCGATGGCCGCTCATTGAATTCAAATCAAACATTTCAACGTAACAAGCCTGCCGCAACACGCGCTCGAGAGAGAGTGAGAGAGAGAGAGAAAGAGCTCCTACACGCCCATATAAATACCGACAAATCTTTCCTTTTAGCCGAGAATTTTCTTTCCATTTTGAAAAGGATACAAAAATATTTCTCGCCGGTCCCGTTACAAACAGCTTAGGAGGCCGGCATTAATGCACATTTAATCATCCAAATAGACAGAGACCCAAGAGAGAGATCGGAATATCGTGTGTGGCGCTGAGACGGGATGAGACACGGGCAGAAGGAAATGCCGGCGGCAAAGCCGCGTAGCTGTTGCCTTCTAACTATATCTGTATCAGCGATAGCAGCAGCTGCGCGTGTGTGCGGAATAAGCGATTAGACACAAGCGGCGCAGCTATTCTTCGGAACTTCTTTATAACCAATTGCCCGCGGTGCTCTCTACAACGGGGGCCCGCTTGGTTTACACGCGAAAACCTTTCGCGCAACCGTAAACGCCGTACTGCTGCTACACCACCGCCGGCATTAAATGGTATGGGGCTGCACTTAAACTAATTAGCTTTTTGTGCTCTTCCTTCCTTCCACCTTTTCGCTGTTCTTATATAGATGGATTTTCTTTGTTCCCCTTTAGCTTCCGCGTTCATTGTTTTCTATTTTATCTCGGGCTTTCGGGATTTTTCCGTCGACTTTTCGATGGCCGCTTGCAAATGCTGGATTTTGGATTTTTTTAAGGAGCGAGTATCGGGTAATGGAGTGGAAGCTGTTGATATTTTAAAGAAACGGTATAGTGTACATATTTAACAAATAATTTTCGGTACAATTTTACCGCAAAACTAAATATCCTACTTTTTATGTTTTAACTTTTGAATATTACAGTTTTTGTTTCGAATGATTATTAACATTTTTTTTTATTATATTTTGAAACTTTTTCATTCAACTAACACATTACTTCAATAAACATAATTCAACTCTCCATGCTTTGTTTCATACTTAGAGAGTAATCCGATACTGTAAGTTTTTCTTTTATAACCCTCGTGCGCTCACACTTTAAGAGAAACTCACCTTAAACTTTATTATCCAATAACATTGATTTCGTTTACGGAACTTAAAAAGACTTTTTACGACACGAAAAGATAAGGTTTCTTTAGTCTTTGCTCATATATTGGTATTGAACTTTATTATAACTTTATTGTATTTTTATTATACATTTTATAAATCAAAGTTTGCAAATAAAAATGCTCTTTCATTGTTGTTTATTTATATTGCTTGTAGGTGACGCGGACAGTAAAGTTTAAAATTGCTTTTAAAAATTTGTTTATTTTTCGAATTTTAAGCTGCTGTTGATCTTTTTAAAATTATTATTGTTATGAGAGTTAGAGTGAAATAACGTGTACCAAATCCTATTGTATAACTGTTCGATTTCTAAAGCATACATTTTTTCGTAAATGTGCCTGATACGAAGTAAGTATTTGTTGAATCAACAAGTAAATGTTTCCAACTGCTCAATGTATGATTGTAGTAGCAAAGATAATAGCAAGTAATTCAGCTTTATCCCTGAAAGTCATCATAGAATATTTAACTGAATTTAAAGTCGATCTATTACGAAACACGTTTAGTTTACCTATACTAAAAAAATCCCATTTATAAAATTTCACTAGCTCCAACGATCGTTCAGCACACCCATAGATTACAGAACGAGCCTCGGCAGTTGCAGCAATCGCTACTTTTCCCTTCTCCCTCTTTAGCAAACTTTAAAGCCCATCTCAAATGTCAAGCGAAAAGATCCCATAGTTCACGTGGCATACCAAGTTATGACACAGCGTCATCCCCGTCGTCATAAGTCACTCCTCACTTTCTCCGGCGGCGGAGATCGCGACGTGCAATCCGATTCCCAAGCTCTCCCCCCATCGTGGAGCTTGCTCATTTCCATTGGCCTACCCCTGCTCTTCGCCTATCCAGATACGGTTCCATTTCGTGATCCTCGTCTTTTTCCGAGCGCGCGCTCGCTCGCGCCAAACAAAGCATATTGAAATTCATCCGCGTGTGAAGCTCGCATACCTACATACATGCCACAAGTGCGCGCGCACGGCTGGGCGCTTATTACAAACGCGAGTCGTATCCGAGGCACGAGAGCTACTGCGAGCTAAGCCCCTTGTGCGATGATCTCGCTCTCGAGCCTCGTGGTGTAGGTCGAATTAGTATAGTGGTGCGCCGGCTGCTGCTGCATTAAATCCGCGATCTCAGCTGATGCAGGAACCGTGTTTGTCTTATCGTTTATTTTGAATCTTGGAATTTTCGCATTTCCACTGCGCGATTGTAATTTTTCGGGATCTGCAAAAATATGTGCAGCTTTGTATTTTTAAGAAATTTTAAGCGGCCTTGGTTATAGAATGAATGCTCGCCAGGTAAATCACTCGAATGGCTGACGTGTGGGCACGTGGGTGGGAGGGCCAAGCATTCATACAATAATAAAGTGCGTGCACATGAAACGCGTTTCCACTTTTTAGCTCGAAATTATTTTGCGCCTGAATTCATTCATCAAGTTGTCTGACATTAACGAGAGATCAGCATTTTGAAGTTTATTCAAATTTTTATTATTGTAAACAATGAATTAACAAACAATATCCAATCTGAATATGTGAATCTACAAATGTTAACCTTTTGATTTGATAGCAGGTTAAATTTTACACGATTGAATTCAACGAGTCTGAAATGGTACGTCTATAAATATACACGTTTAATAATTTGACATTTACTTTAAAAGTATGGCAAATACAATATTTGATTTGAAAGATTAAAAATGTTATTTTAAAACGCTGCAAGTTATAAATTACTCATTTATGTAAGCATATTTATTTAGCCGTGAATTCATACTTTTGAATAGTTCCTAAAATTTATTGTTTAGACCTTTAAATGAAAATGATGATTGTTCCAACAAAATATTAAGTGTAACGATCATTTTGAAATCAACCATGATTATTACAAATTTTCATTTCTTACAAATACGACAATATTCCTGCTTGCTCGTAACTTTACAATAACACCTTGATTTTACACCCAAATGTTGCGGTGGGTCGCCAACAAAGGACCATTACGAACCATCTGAAATTTCCAACAAATTGTTTTCTATTCAAAAAAGACCATAAGGAGATATAGCTTTGGATAACCACCAACGCAAACATCCATCAATACAAACATTTTGCAACCGCAGCAATAAAAGTCATCGGAAAAATTCAAGTACCGAACGAGCCGGAAAACTTTCCAAAAACATTCCAAGCCAGACACTGCGACCAAAATTATGCTCGTTCCTTACACAATCGCCGTTCAAAGAAGCCACGGACGAACGCGTCGTCTACGTCTCCTACACGAGAAAAAAAAAGAAAATAGGTAGTGACTCAGCGCGCTAGCAGTTCAAATATTTAAAGCCGCCGCCGCCGTCTGAGGCTATTCCTTCATTAAACGCTCGTGATCAGCGCCAATACTGGTAGTAATTGAAGTGCAAACACAAAGCCCCGCGGGGTGCGCCACTTCTTCCCCTCCCCCCTCTCTCTCCCCTCATTCTTGCTCGACAAAGAAGAGCTCGCTGCGGGACTCTTAGTTCAGCGGCGCAGAGCTACGAGCTTGTTTACCGCGCGCGCGAGACGACAACGCAGCGGAGGAGGCCGAAGAAAGAGAGAGAAAGAAAGACTGCGGCTGCGGCAGCAGTAGAGAGACGAGTGCCTCCACTCGAAAAGACAAGAAAACCGGACAAAAGGCCGAAGGTCTTCTCTCGGGCCCTCCTTCCTCTATTGTATCCGAGACGCGCGTGAATGCAAACACACGGATAGGTCTATTCAGCCGATCTAGGCGAGTAGGACGAGTTTTTTTTGGTGGAGGCAGGAGGGTTGCAAAGGTGTGTGCTACTAGGGGTAGAAATATGGGCATCATGAGTTTTTCCAACATGCCGCAAAGAGAGGGAGATCGTTCACGCCTCGTGGAACCACCGCACAAAGGGGAGGGGGGCCCTTCGGGGCCTGCGATTCATTCTCTCGAGGAGAGCGATAATCGATCTGCGGGATATGGATGTTGTGCCAAGAGCGAATGTGCGAGTCTTGATACAGCTGCGCTCTGGGGACTACGTGTACATGACGACTACGCAAGGGGGGAACTCGTAGATTTCTCAAGGACTTGGCTTTCTTTTTTTTCTTCCTTCTTCTTCTTCTTCCCTTTTCTATTTTGAGAGGGCTGAACCGATCGGTTATATTCGGTTGCGAGAGATGTTGGCAAGTATTGATTTTCTTTTCAGGAGATTGTTTCGCGTTTAACGCGAGTACTTTTACGACGTGTTTCAGGCGTTTGTGTGTACAGGATAACGCGCGCTAATGCGGATCATCAGGCGTTGAGGGAAATGAAAATAAACTTTGATGGTCTTGATAGTGAACACGTGGTGTACGATTTTCTTAGTGTAAAATAATTGAATTTCATCCAAATATTTGATTTCCAATTGGCATACCTCGTAGATCTCTATGCAGCGCATAGCACGCGGTGTTTGAACGTAATAAGCCAGGCTGGCGGCATGGAAAGAAACGTAAAGGTCCTCGCGTAGAGTGAAGAATAAATTCGACGGTGGATAGGGAAATCAGTGTGTAAATATCAGCCGCGATATCTCAGTGTCGTTCGCGCAGAGGTATACGCACACGTGACGAGCATAAAAACGGTCTCGAGGGACAAGAGCCGCGAAAAATCGGCCGGGAGAGGACGGAATCCAGTGGTTGAGAGAGATAGAGGGGGGCAAGAGCGAAACGTCCATTAGCAAAGCGCGAGGTAAAAAAAAAGGGAGGGGAAAAGCGTCCGAAAAAAGTGCCAGGGTATTGGGGAGCGAGAGGTATTCGCGAGAGGCGAAACGAGGAAACAATGGCCTAACGCAATTAACGGCCACCACTAGGGTAGGGGAGAGGGCTTAATCCCGTGCACAGCCTGCCGAAACATAACACACAGGCGTTATATTATATGCGCGCACGTGCGCGACCGGACGCCCGGATTACGCGTACACAGCAGCAGCCGAATTGGAGGTTGAAAAAGGAGCGAGGCAGTCACCTATACTACCGGCTCTTTCCTGTATAATTGATTTTTCGGGAAAATTTCTTTCGGGAGTCTACCCTCTGGGGAGGATATGCCACCACGTTCTCCACTGTTGTTTCGGGATTTTGTTGTTGGCCTCCATGACTCGACTCCCCCCCGCCTGTTAATTACGTATGCGAAATTTCGCGTGGCCCTATTACGATGCCCGTCACGTAGTCTACCTCCCCTTTTCTCCTCCAGGTTCTCCTCGCTTTTGGTTGACACTATGGGGGGAGTGTTCGCGCGGATTTCGATGTGATCTTTTTTTATCCCCGATGACTTTTGTATTCATTGCTCGCCTCTACGATCTTACGTGTTATGCCACGTTTATGGCGCTAAATGTGCCGCGTTTGTCTCTTCGCGAACGATCTTTCTTTGTTTAAAGGCTGGTATTATGGATGTTTTCGAATTGTAATGCGTTTTATCAGTTCGTTTTAATCGTCGTTCTTTCGTTCGAATAAAAATTTTATTCGTCCGAAGGAGGTTTTTTTAATAAAATTTGCAAAAGCAAAGATGACACTGGGATTAAAACTTTATTAGCTTTTTGACGACTGCCAAGACTATACTTTCCGAGTTCAAACCTTTAACGTTTTTGTTAACCAAACATTTAGCTTAAAGAGAGAAGTACTTTCTCCTTACTACGTACGAAGTAGGCTAACAAATATTGATTTTTCAACTGCGCTTAAGTTTATTTTTTTACTGATCCTCAAACTTACCCTACGAGAGAGCAGGAGAAAGAGCGCAAAAACAAATACTAAACTTTAGAATTAAGTTTTCCCCCGCAGTTTCCTAACAGTATAATTTCTTTTTGTTCTAGGTACGTAATATCGGCTCTTCAACTTGTGTGCCTCCCTCCTTTTTTTCTCTTTCTACAACCTGCCTCCTTTCCGACCGCAGGGTAAGTCTTAATTTCGCCCAGGCTTATCATAAACAGAATTATTCATCAGCCAATTAAGTTTTCAAAAACAAGCTCATTTTAAGTTGCTCACCTAAATTTTCCGTTGAATTTCAAAATTTGGCGAAAAATTGAATAAAGCATGAGCGCGGGCTCTATTTTGCTATTTTAATTTCGTTCGATTTGAACTTTCATCTTCGGCTGGCTCCTCCGAACTATCCACCCACACAGCCGACAACTAAAAAGCTCAGTGTAAAACGACCAGCCGAGAGTCATTGTAAATTCAATGAAAAATTTATAGTCACATCCTTCCCCCCCCCCCCCCCAAAATGTTCAATTATCAATTCCTCCTCGAACTGCGCAAAAAATTTATCCGAGCATTATTCCAGCGCTAATTAAAAGCGGTCATGACGCATCAAATTAATCTAATAACTTATAATATTCAGGGGGTTATTAATTAAAACGAGAGACGCAGCGAAAAAGCGGATGCGCTATCGGCGATCCCTTAATTAAACGCCCATACTTTCCGCGGCTCTAGCGGCGCTTTATGTACATCCAACAGGCGCGCACATTCGACTTAATTATACGCGAAATTTCCTCAATTAGCAGGCTCGTATTCGACTTCAGCGGAGCAAATAAATTCCAGGGAGCCCAGGCTTCTCTCTCTCTCTCTCTCTCTCTCCCCTACTCTCAGCGAAATATATGAGTGTAGTAGCAGCGATGCAAACAGATCGAGCGACGTTCAAAGCTCGAGGCTTTGAACTGTCGAGTATTTCGTCACGCTCGGCACACGCGACGTATACGCCATCATAAACACGCGTCTCTGCTAAGGTACATAATAACACCGCAAAGCTCTCGGGAAAACGGGAGAGCTGTGTTGCCGCTGCTGCACACTGATTCTAACTCGTATTGACACAGGCCCTGCTGTGTGTACGTGCGAATTCCGGATCCACGGACTCTGGCCATACACCTCGGCTTCCGTCAAATGCGAACTTATAATTTAAGCGTAACCGGCGCATTAGCCCATCCTGCTGTTGGCTATACGCCGGAACCTTGACCTCGCCTTGTTACCCTCGCTCTGGTTCTCCTTGTCCATCCGCTCTAGCAGTCGCAGCTGGGCACTGAAACATGCGAGTTGCTCTCCGGACTTACGCGGGGGTTATCCGTCAGGCTAAATTTCCAAATCGATTATTCAAGCTCGCGCGCCACCCTGTGCTCGCCGAGAGCTCGAGCGTGAAGTTATACCGATTTCCATTACTCTGCGATTCGCGTCCAGCGTCGCGTTGTGGTTTCTGAATTATCGATGCTAATCGACGACAAATTAGCTCTTCTGCCCTTCGATTTTTCCTTAATCCCATTACAAAGGATTAATCCTTGTAATTATATTGGCAATAATCAACTGTTCTGATATTTCGGTGTTGATATTTTCAAGAATTATTCTTCCACTTTGAATTGCAGTTTAAAAACGTTTTCGTTCTCAGGATACGCGTACTAAAGTGAAAAGAAAATACCGAAAATCAACGATTCATTTCTATAACCCACTCTGTATTCTTCCAGCAGCATTTGAATAACAATGCAGAGCGCAATACCTTTAACATTGGTAAAAGACCACAGCATTTGCGTCGAAAAAGGGACAAAAAGAAAGAGGGAAAGAGAGAGTAACAAGGAATACACACACAGACAGAGCAAAGAGAAAGATACCGGAGAATCGCAGTTCCGCGATAACGTGGCTCTAAAAGTCAGAGAGAGAGCCCGGCGCGACAATGGCCAGGATAAAGATAAGCCAAGGCGGCGAAATTCCAGGAAAATCCGAAAGCCCCCCTGTCTGCAGGCGCGTACGCGCGCGCGGGCTAGGTATATAAAATGATGAATATTCCACGATCGCGCGCGGGCGTCTCGCCTAATCAGGAATTAAAGTCCCGGAGAATGGAATTCATTACGCGGCCATAGATCACAGAGAGAGAGAGGGAGAGAGAGAGAGGGGCTAGCGCTACAGAGAGAGCAAGTCCTCCTGCTTTCTCCGTGAGCCCATGTGCGCGCGTCTGGTGCATCAGGTTGCATTAGAGGCACCGAGAGGCACATTGTCTGCCTGGGATGTCGCACGGCATACACGCTTTCCCTCTTGCTCCTCCTCCTTCTCTCTCTTGCTTCAGCCGCGATCCATCAATTTCCTCTTGCCGGTGCGCGAGTGTTGCTTTAGACCCTCCTGGACCCACTCTCTTGGCCACTGCCATAAGTGGATTGCTCGCTGTGTTGCGTCGCGAAATCGATTTGATCATCTAGCCCCTTTCTCTAACGTGATTAAGCCAGAGCGGCGTATAAGTGATGCCACGGCTGGCCTTTGTTGCGATAGACATCTCTTCTCCTATCTATTCTCCGATTGCCGGACCTTACCTCCCCTTTTTACACGCTGTACTTTGCAGCGTTTACAGCGAGCTTTAAAATCTTTCTCAAACTATCCCGATAAATTTTAAAATACAACAGCGCCAACGAAGAACTTTGTGGTTATACGTTAAATTCCCGCGATTCTCTCAACGACTCGCCAAAAGCCCTGGCGCATCCTATACGCGTGGAATGCTGCAGCGCGGTATATTTAAATATCCAGCTGCCTCCCCTGCCGTCTGTTTGCCATCTCGTTCGCATTTGCAGCGTCCCACGGGCACATACCACGGAAGCTCTTCTCATTCTCCCCAGCCCGCGTAGTTTCCCCGGCGACGCAAATTAAAAGCGCCAATAGCGAAATTAGCCGACCGCAGCAGGCGCGACTGCTTTGAAAATACATGCGGTATGGTTGCCGGTATAGGGGGATGTAATTTAACAACGATTTTACCGCTCCTCCAAGGCGCGCATACGTATCCTAGTTATTTTGATTTTCAGCGATCGTCTAATGAGCTCATTGCGTCTCTTTCAATAATGACGCGTCACAGAGGGCGGGGAAATCGCGCTTAAGTAAACGCTTCGCTGATTCGGCTTGTCAAACACGAGAGCTGATCGAATGCTTATAGGCCCGGGCACACACTTGTAATAAACGACATCCAAGCGAAATTCACGCGATCGATTATAATTTAATTATTCATGCCGATTCGAGGCTCAAGTGCCCCTCTTGCCATATAATACGTCGGATGATTAACCAAGCGTTTTAATTGCTCTCTCTCCGCGAGAGTGACTCTCTTCGGCTATTCGCTATATAGCCGAAATTTTACAAACATTTAACGGGCTTCGTTATAACGAACTGACAATTTCTATCGATCCTCGGAAATTAGGGAATCCGGCTGTTCGAAGATCCAAATTCGAAAACCGTACTATTCAGCGCGGTAAAATCAGTGTGCGGCGCTTAAAAGCGTATCAAAGTCGGCATTTGGATCAGCGCTCAAAGCCAAAAGCAGCAAGCCATCTATCGAGTTTATTCGAGTGCCTCGTCGGCTCTAGCGGCTGCGGGGATATACTTTTAACGGGACAATTAAAATTCTACGCGCTCGAGAGAGAAAGAGAGCGAGATAAGAGCCAGAGGGGTGGGGGCGTATAGCTTGCCTTAGCAAGTGGAATCCCGAGGCGTTAAAAGCGACGTGCCGAGGATGAGGCTCTCTCTCTCTCTCTCTCTCTCTCTCTCTCTCTCTCTCTCGCTGGTATTTTGGCGAGGCGCCACCGTTCCCTGTCCGCCCGTGAAACGACTCTCGCGGCCGCGGCAAGCCTTGCTCTCCGTGGCCGTTGGCCAATAATAAACCCTCCTTCTCTCCCTCCTTTACTTTCTTCCAGCGTGAAAGTCTCCTCGATCGGCTTTTCGCGTGTATAGACGCGCGCCGGGGAGGACTTGCTATAAATACCGGAGAACGAGTACGTGGAATGAAGGAGTGGCTTATAGCTTAGCAAGCAGAGCCATATACCGGGCTCTCTCGATACGAAAGACTGGACTATGCTTTTTTCGATTATGCCCCTCTAATGGCCTTGTAGCTTACGTGGACGGAGTTGCAAGGAGTTTTTAGTTTTGTTTCTCTTTTTTTTATCATTATTCCTTGGGGATTTTTGTTGAACGGATAGTGGGTGATATTTTTCGAATTTAAAGTTTTTTTGTTTTCAAGAAGGTATATAGACCGCTAAAGAGAAAGAGCCAAGTTGACGAGTAAATTTTGGTGCAGCCCGACACGAGGCGGGATTTTCATAGGCAACAGTCCGAGCGTGAAAGACAAACTGTATCCGGGAATAATCTTCGGGATGGGGATAGGGGCGTATGAGACAGATTAGAGCCGTCCCGTATATCTCGGCCGTGGGTAAAGAGCGCGCGGGAGTAATGGGCCTGGCATAACGTCCGACCTTCTTTAGAGCTTCCATAATTTGTAAAGATCGGGTACCAATTTATGGCCCTGTGGTCTACTGCTGTACCAGGGGGGGATCAGCTTCCACTCGGATATTGTATCTCTCGCCGTAGCCTTTTCGGCGCTAACCCTTTGCCCGCTGCCGGGGCTCTCCCTCCTCTCCTGTATAGCCACACACTCTCTTTCTCGCCGCTATCTTTTTAGGTTTTTTCCTCTTTTACGAAACCCTAATCGCCTCCGATGTTTTCTTTTTAACAAATGAGATTTTATCGTGCTTTTAAATTGATGCTACTTCCTAGCTCTCTCTCTCTCTTTTTTCGAGAATAAAAGTCTTTTTAGTTGTACACTTTGGAGAACCGTTACAAATTCGAATAAATTTGGATATTCTTCAGAGACACCCGGAAAAATAGCTCCGAAACGTAGGAAATTCGTCGCGAGTCCAGCAACTCCCAGCAAGAAGCGAAATTCGGGTATAGTTCCGCAAGACGTCGTTTGCCCCCCCCCTTGCATATCCGGCTTTCGCGGCATCTTTCGTCGACTTTCCCCCCCTTCTTGCCCTTTGCCATCCTACAGCGTAGCTCGCGTGCTTTTGTCCGCGCGCGGGGAGCCGGCATCTCGTTTCGCGCGCCTCGTTTTGTTACTATCTATATCTCCGGCACGCCAGAGAGACCAGAACTCCGGTCTCTCGCTCTCTCTTTCTCTGTTGCAGAGAGCAAGTTCAAGAACGCGTGTGCTGCTGGCGCAGCCGACGCGCGCAGTTACGTTAATGTGTCGTGTGACGGGGCTCAGCCCCCGAGGCCCGTGACTTTTAACGACGCCAGCCCCGATTCATCTTCTTGTCCCGGGACTAATCGCGTTTTAGGTCTTCGTTCCCTCTACCTCGTCTGATTCTTTTTCTTTCTCTTTTTCTTTTTTCCTGGAGACTTTGCTTGAGCGCTTTTGGGCGCGAGTATTAAAAAACGGCTTTAATCCCTGGAATGATATTTGTAGAGTGCGAACGAATATTCGGAGCTTGACGTTATTTTTTCTTTCGTTTTCTCGGTGTGTAGTCGTGACGCGCGAGATTTTTTAGTCGCATTCGATGATGAAATGGATTTTTGATTTTGTATTGCGCACTAAAATCATTTGTTTACGAGGCCAATAAAAATCATTCCGAGAAAAGAAATTTCAATGATTCGGTGGAGAGAGCGACAGGCGCAGGCGTAAGCAGTATTTTATAAGTCGTAAACGACACTTATGTTGTGTATGTTTCCTGGAAATCTATATTTTCCATCGACGGATAGATGGCAAAATTCGTCTTCGGCTTGTTTATTCTTATCTTTACACGCGCGCAGGCGTAATTCCTCGTTGCGTAAAAAGAATGCCATTATCTGCGTACAAGATTTATTCGATTTACGTACTGTTTAACAATATTCAATAACATTAAAGCAAGAGTCTAATTATCCCGATAAAATCGTAGCGCGCGCGTATCGATTTCAAAATAGCCTTTCTCACAAATTATCGGACTTTTTTTTTATTGTACACCTTAACACCGCCAATCAACAATAAACATTTCGACCCAGATGCAATATTCATTTTTAAAATATATCCGTTACTTTTTCTAAACATCAAAACGAATATTTATTTAACGAGCGGCCGTAAAACAATACGAAGAAAACTAAACGATATCCTCAATAAGCCGCCAGTTACACTATCATTTTCTTCTCCTTTCCATTTATGCCGGACAATATAACGTCGAGCATCGATAGCCGTTGTCAAAAGTTACGCAAGTCGCGCCGAGCGATCGCAAAGCTCGGCCACTTGTTTATTGCAGCCTCGGCTCTCCACGCCTAACTTTCCCAACATCCCCGAACCGCAGCCTGTGTCGGACTCAATTATTAGCTCGGCTTTACGGAAAACAGTACCCCGTGCTAAATAGCCGACTAATCTCGCGCCCAATTCTTCGGACATAAAAACTCAAACGTCCAATTTTCCTCAGCCCCCCTTTCCTTTTTTTTCGCCGTCGGACGAGTTTCTTCGATCACCCGCATACATTCTCTCGCGTTTATCCGAGTGAAGCGTCGTTAATTACGCGTTTTACGCGCCAACTTCCCCACGGTGTCCATTAAAATTCATTAGCCGCTTACGATAAATCATAAAATTTAATGCCTCGGCGGGACGCACCGCCGCCGCCGCCGCTGCCGGCTCGTGTCGCGTCGCCTCGACGTCGTTTCTTTCCGGCGGCAGCTCTCTTGAATTACGGTCCCAAGCGACGAATGACGCGTCGCGAGTAAGTACGAAATTGATGCAACGAAGGACGGCTAACTTGTTTCAGCTTCCGAACTTCGATAGTCGTGTGACTGTGAAAAACTTTGTCAACTGTTGATATGGTTGTGGTGAATACATTTGTTTCTAGGTTATGTGGGAAATTGAGTTATGGGTTATGAGAATAGAAGAGAGTATTTTTAATGATAATTTTATAATGATTATGAAAATTACTGATATTCTCTTATCAGTTGAACATAATTGATGTATTACGTACGGCAACTGTTTAAATCAGAGTCACATATAGGGCTGACATGCAAGTACTTGAGGCATCTGTATAATTTAGTGGTTCAGTGTACCTTTGGCAGTATTTAATGTACCTTTAGCAATCAACACATGTGCTGTGCCAATATTGAATTTCTAAAGCTGATTTTACAATAATATTTGTCTTGCGCTGATAGGAAAGTTTCCGGGTGCGCACACACGAGCGTGTGGCTCCGTCAAAAGATCGCAACGAGAGAAAATGAAAAGATTTCGAATAATTCACGCGGAGATATGAATGAATTAATTTTAAGAGTTAAAACTTAACGAGATTATGCAAGCTGATTATCGTAAAAAAAGTAGTAAAAGAGTAATTAGGTCAGACGCAGTTGGGGAATAAAAGTGTTTCCTAAAGTTTAAAATCTTAATGCGGACAATTAAAGATATAAAATGTTATTTCGCTTCGCTGATAATATAATATACTTTAACTTTATTAAAATAAATAAAAGGGAGACGGTGACATTTTCTCAAGTTATTTTCCCAATAATTACGTCGGCAATTATTTTTATGAAATCCAGCGGCAGGCATAATAATCCAATATGATTATACTTTGGCCGTTTTCACAGCCTCACACCTATTACGTCGTTATATTTCACCCTGTACGCCCAACAAACATAAAAATTATAAATCACGAGCGTAAGTTAATACGAGATCAGATCAGATAGACACACCCTTTTTCTCTCTCTTTCTCTCTCGTGATTCATGCAATCACTTTATTCACTCCTCTATCTCCGTTTCCCTCTCTATTCTTTCTACGACCTCGATATTGCACGTGTCTCTATTAATGTTATGCGCGACAGGCACTTTTTCTCTTTCTCAGCTTCCCCGGTGTGCTTTATTTAATCATAAAACGATCGATGTTGATACTATCAAATCGTTGTCCATACGAGCCTGATAACTTCATTTATTTTCCAAAAGCTCACGACTTCAATTTCAGACCATCCGCAAATCTTCAAAATTTTGCTTTTAATGATTGATCAAGTTTTTTTTAAAAAGAAAAAGCTCATTAAGCGAATAAAAGCTTAATGTCTTCGTGAAATCCTTAAAGACACAACGGTAAAATCAGGTTAAACACCACTAAGGGATGCTTTGGTGCCGATAAGAAAAAAGAAAACAGAAGGGAAAGAAAAGATATAGAGATCCAAATAGAGAAAAAGAGAGAAAAAGAGTGAGAGAGAGAGAGGATGAGAAAGAGAGGAGGCAGGGAGACGGGAAAAAGATAAAAGCGGAAAGTATAAGGGTGATTATACGCCTACACAAGACGACGGCGGCGGCACCTTATAAGGCCATTATAAGAGTAATTTCGTCTGCCGTTATATCGTCCTGGTCTCCCTAACAAAAGCCGAAGGCGGGTCGGCGGTGTCGGCGGCTGCTCTGCTGCGACGCAGCCGTAAATCCACGCGTTCGTAACAATTCGAATAAAGAAGATGCTCGGCCGACTGTGTAATTCGATTCCACCTGACGTTATCCCAGAGAGAGAGAATGAGCTGGAGGGGGTATGGGGGGCAAGTGGCGGGACACGATTACTTTAGAAGCGATCGAGAGGATATCGGCCGGTCGGCGGGCGCCCCCGTTTTCTTCTCCTATCGTCTCTCTCTTTCTGGCTAGAAATTAGCCGAGCGAAATAAAGGAAGCTTTTTAAGCAGGGGCCAGAGCGGGTCCAAGGGGTGGTAGGGGGAGGGGCAGAGGGAGTTCTTATCGTCGTCTCTAGGCGTGCGCGCGCGCGCGAAATCCCCGTGATATTAAAGAAGCCAAGGCGAATTCTTCTCCCGGTGGGTTTAATCTGCGCCAGAGCCCCCCCTCCAACGCCCACCCACTCCTCCTATCGCCCCGTTAGTTTATCCACTCTTTCTCAACGGACAGGCCAAGTGGAAATAAATTCGCCGGCTTTCTGCTAAATGCGATTGCATTTGCGCGGCGGGAGAGGGACGAAGAGAGAAAGAGAAAGAGAGAGAGGCTGCAACGGCGCGAGCATGAAAGAGTAATTGCCGTCTTAAAAGCGCGGACAGCTGCCGCAGGAAAGCTTGGAGCTGCCAGCAAAGCTGCTACTGCCGCCGTTGCTTTTCCGTAGCGTTTTGTCTCTCTGTTGCTGCTGCCTTTATTTCCCAGCAGCTGAGTAGGAGCTTGAGTATTAATCGATAATTGAAAACGGCTTTTCAGCACTGCTAAGTATCGTTTAATTTCATTTCACTTTCGCGGAAAAGCCTTTCGTCCCCCCCCCCTGGGCGCCGGGAGGAGAGCGAATAAATTTTAATTTTGATTGATTGGGTTTATTGCGCCGATGATTGGAGTGCGAACTATTTTTGCATGAAAAGGGAAAGGGAGGGATAAAAAAGGGAGAATTAGGAAGGAAATTGGATCGAGGGATGATGATAATTAAATGAGGTGGCTAAAAGGGTCGTTGGGAAATGTTTTCCCATAAACAATCCTGGTTATGATTTGAATTTTCTTCTATACAAATGTAATTAAAAGAAAAAAGCCTGTGATTGACAACGGAAAAAAATACGATATCGTATTTCCCGATTTAAAAAGTTTATCTTAACGATCCGTCATAGTTATCGGATAAATAAAAAAAGAAACATTTAAAAAGCGTTTTACGAGTGCAAATATAGAAGAAACTTTTTAAAAATAAAAATAAATAAATACTCTTAAAATAACAAGAATTCCAGTTGGTCAAAATCAACAATTTTTTTTTTCGTATTGATGACTCAGTAAACATGTTGGTTTATGCCGCGGTAGCTAAAATTCAATCTCAATATACGCGCATGACTAATAAAATACGCGTATGTGTAAATGGTTTCAGCTTGCGAAAATACAATTTGTCATGCTTACCACAAAATATTACCGCGTCAAGTTTACACGCGTTCGATGACTTTGACGTATTTATTTACTCTTTCGGCGGCTCGGTATATGTTCGGGGAAAAAAATTTTATTCGAGCTCAAACGCAGCTGCACTCCAACGCAAAATCGAATGCCAAAGTTTTGTTAAAATAAAATACGATTTCAAATGTAAAATGAATAATAAAAATTATTCATTTTTCTAATCGTTTATTATTGTTTTCTCTGTTCCAGGTGAGTCTCGCTAATATAAGCCCAAACACTTCGGAATTTCTCGAGTCCAGGTATTATTCAACAATTTAACCAACAATAGACCCTTTACGAACGCTAAATTTAACAAGCCCCCCCCCCCTGAACGCGTTCCGAGCTGTAATTCCCCGCAGATCGAAACCCGTGAAAAATAGACAAGCAGAAGCGACGGGCCGAGTCACTTCCCAAGCGCGCAATACACGAGAAAGTGCACTCGCCTATAACGCTCGCAACTCCAGCGTGGAGAGCGAGGGGGGAAAGGGATCCAAAAGAGAGAAGGCGCGTTTTAAACTTTTGCGCGGCGCGAGAGAGTATTTTTGGCGCAACGACGTAGAACGACGTGGATTTCTCGCGGCAGCCCATTAAATTGAGCCTCTCTCTCTCTCTCTCTCTCGGCTATTCTTATACCTTTCGCACTCGAAAGAGCCCTTTCCCCCTTGACGACGTCGGCAACCTTCCCGTTTCGCGCGAAAATCTCGAGAGTCGATCGTCCCCACGGCTTCTCCAACTCAGATAAACGCGGCATCGGGGAAAGTAGGCGAATCGAGCGATAAATAATTAGCGGTCCCGGAGAAAGCTGCAGTTGTAGGGGCTCGCGAGCCTCCGTATCTGATACACATGATCGATTAGGAAGTTATTTAGGAGCTAATTCGAGGGGAGGAGGATTTTTGCCAATTTACCGGCTAATCAAGTTTTATTTGCCGAGGTGCCGGCGCGCGAGGCTAATGTGGCTCTCCGAGCGAGAGTGTTTATTTTTAAACTGCCCTCGTGCGTGGGACGAAAGTCGGTGTATTTAATGATTATTAGCTTGTTGGATCGTTTGAAAAATTGATAATGCGCGAGGGATATTGTTGCCGGCCGATCCACGACGGGGAAGGTGTCAACGCTGATGTTTATACGCGGCTTAATGCAACGATATTGGGCGTTAAAAACACTCGGATAAATTTTGTAGAGGCGCGTGGGTGTTTCGATGTGAAATAAACTCGACAGTTATATTTAATACCAATTATTATTACGTCATTTTGGTTAAAAGCGTCGAATTAATGTTAATTGCATTGGCATTCTTGCGCCAATAGAATCACAATGTAGCTCGTTAAATTTAGCTCTAAAGGTCTTCTTGTTACGTTGGATTAAAACTGTTTGATGCGAATTATACTTTCATTAATTTTTGTTATTATTACTTCACACTTGGCTTGCCCTTTGAATTGGCTAATCGTTTCATGCTTGCAAAGACAGAACTTGTGTTGTTTGTTAAAAACTGTTCATGTAATTAATTTGACGCGACGTTAATTTTTATTATTTTCAAACAATCGCGAATCAAAGGACAAATTGCGATGCGAAATAAAAGGCTGCGGGATAAAATGCGATTCTTGCGTGTGTACAAGTAAATGCAGTCGAGCTACAAAATGTCTTGTTTATTCGGGAGAAAGTACTGTAAAGCGCCAAGTAATATTGTCGTCGGTTTATCATGTCAGTTGTCTTGTTCATATCTTCTACGATCTGTAAGTTTGTTCGAGACAAAAAGAAAAGCCAACGTCGTGATATATGTATTTAAAAAAAAATTCCTCGCTTTTCACTTCTAATTATTACAGCGAGCAAATAAACGGTTATTACGCGTAATTAAACATTTTGCATTTTCTTCAACAACTTCACGTACATTTGCGATCGAGCAATAATTAATAAAATATATATTTTTTTCGCCGAATAACCCAACGTTCGCGTATATTTGCATAACAAAAATAACATTAATTACATATTCATGATAATATATCACGGCGCGACGTACGTTCTTATTGTGCTTGAAGTTTCGATTCACAAAACTCGGCAAATAATGTTTGATTAATCGCTTGTTTGCGCATATTATTAAGGGAAAAAGTAAATTAGTAATAACAAGTATATTAAGGCAGAGGCGGCGACAGCAAAAACACAGCCCACCTTTTCTCCCCCCACCTCCCTTCGACTCCCTCGTAAATTAAAAGAGCCCGAGCCGCGTATCATCCACGGCACGCAATTTCCAGGTAACAAATAAATCCCCGCATCAGCTAAAAATAACTTCCTGGAGGAAAAAGCAAAAAAAAAACTTCTGCGCGCACTTGGAAATCCTCGGCGCGCAAAGATAGATCTCGGGACGGTACAAGAGAGGCTACTCCCGTAATTATCCGAAGTGCAAGGGAGGACGCGCGAGTGCATTGAGTCGGCAAACACAACGACAAGGACGAAATAATCCATTGTAAAGCAGAGCAGCGCGCGAGAAAGCGAGCGAGGGAAAAAGAAAAGAGAGCGGAAAAATCGCGCGCGCATACGGCCACAAAAGCGAGGCAGGTTCTCTCTCTCTCTCTGCCGGCTATGCAGACGCATAAATCCCCGTCCGGCGTCGTCGGCATCCCCAGCGGGGCTACAACTCGCCACACCGCCAGCGAGCATAAGCATATCCTAGCAAACTCTTCCTTTTGTCCCGCTGTCGCGATTCACTCCGCGACACGCCCGAGTGCGCGTAAGCTCTTCCTCCCCATCCCACCAATGACGACCCGCTGTGCCTGCGGACACTTGCGCGCCGGAAAGACGCTCGTGTGTGTGCGGCGCGCGAGATGAGGCTTTTACTCCGCTTTGGTTAACAGGTAGAAGACACGTGTTTGATGCATGCTCCACGCGCGCTCGATGATATTCTACCGAGCGAATGGAGTGGATGTTTGAAGAGAACCGGTAGAATTAGTGTAAGCTTAGGTGTATCGATGTTTCAAACTGGCGTTTCTCCCCTGCATAGATATATAGAGGCAACTTGAGAGCGAAACGCGATTTTCCATGCAAATCTCGCTCGCGCGTAAATTCGCTTCTCTCTCTCTCTCTCGAGCGCGTACGTGTGTACATACGGGCTTGCAATAATTTTAAAAGCCGCACGCTTCTTCTTTTCTCCCGCTCTCTTTTCTACGTCTGTCTTTCTTTTGCTTTTATGTGCGCGCAACGCCAAGCGAGGGGGGGAGGGAATGAAAAAAGCTCCCGGCTTATACCCGGCGAATTTCATGTGTGTATCATTAAAGTGAGGAAGCTGAATATTCAGGTATTCAAATAACCGAAAAGGCATAAATTAACGATGCCGAAAAAAATGCGAATAATGACGCTTGGTTATACGTCTATAGGGGCCGCTGGCTGAATGGCTTGTAAATGCCTGAATTGTGGAATTTTTAAACGGTTCGAGAATGCGTTGTTGCGTTGGTTAGTTATTATTTTCCGTCTCAGCTTGTTATAATCCAGTGAAAAATGCTCAAATATCAATATTCATCCATGTGGTACGAATAGCAGTTGTTTTTTCAAAAATATATTCTCCCATAATTTTAACATTTTGTTTGTAACGTATATACCTTTGTTTTCTGTTACTCAAAAATACTCGATTCATTAACATTCAAGGATGCTCCGTATCGTTAATTAATTTATCAAATATACCGTGTGTAATAAAGCAGGTAACTACTTACTTTATCAATCCTGTCTATCAACACCTTATAAAACCACATGTCAAACCCAAAATTGTCAAAGTATATTAAACCCGCACTTGCGTAACCCATTTCCTTTGCCAAAACCAAGCTTGGACAATCAAACATTCAACTGATTATCAGCTGCGCATTAGTCAGGAACAAAAATTAATCGACAATCATTTTCCTAATAACCAGCCGTATCAGCACTTAAAACCCAAAAGGTTCAACAACCCATGAAAAATATATTCAGCGAATAATCTCCTCGACCAAATATGAATACGCTTTTACCCAGTTGGGCAACTTTTTCCATCACTGCACCGGAGAGGGAGAGCAAACAGCTCTGTCAGCATCTTATGCACCAGTGTGTTCACGTCACACCTGTCGACTGTGGGGCGCTTATAGAGGCGCACCGTAATCGCAATGCATAGCCAACCAGTCGCGTACAATCGTGACGAGACGAGAAGGGTATGGGGGAGTTCCGGCGAGTATATGGAGACACGGGGGTTGTCGTGTGCGCCGGAGGAGCAGCCGGGATGACGAGGAGTAGCCGCGTTGAAATGGAGTGCGCCTAATTGGATCATTCGACTCCCCCTCTCCTCCCCCCCCTCCGGAGGACCTGACTCTTGGTTGTACCACCCTCCTGCTCCCTCTTTCATACCAAGCTGTGCTACTGCTCCTGCCGGCTCGCATTAATATCCGATCTCTCTTCCCAGTCTCTCGCGCAGACGCTGCGTGCTTCCTTTCGTCTCTTGTCTCTCGCTCTCTCTCTCTCTCTCTCTCTCTCTCTCTCTCTCTCTCTCTCTCTCTCTCTCTCTCTCTCTCTATCTCCTTCGGCGAACTGTTGCGCACTCGAGTGACTATACGCCGTCGTTTTCTTTATTCTTCGTAGTTGAGTTTCTTGCCTTTTCTTTTTTTCATGCAAACGCTCAGGCAAACGCTCGATTTCAGAATGGCTTTCATATTATTTTATTTCGCTGGAGGATCTATTTGACGTTTGAATCAGGTTTTAGGGTAAATTTCGAATTGGATTAAACGACGCATTGAAAGTGAAAAATTGTCTGGAAATTTTTTCTCTCTTTTTTTAGTCATATGGTTGTGGAATTGAATTAGTAAAAAACCTCTGATGAAGTCAGCGCTTTGTTTAAAACTGCACGATTGATTTGCGATACATAGCTTCTTTTATCCATCGACGAGCATTTCGTTATAGATGTCGAGGTTGAAAATTGGATTTATTTCGTATGCAGACCAAAATGTCATTAGCACGCGCGAAATACGGGCGTGCATTGAATTCGGTGATTAGCTAGAAATGCCTTTAATACTCGAATATCAACTCAGTACATGATGTACATGACCGAACATTTATATGCGGTTCGGCCTATGCTTAGATTTTAATGTGGTAACGGCGACGGAAAATTGATAGAGAATAAATGTTAAAAATATGTCCGGAACGGATCGGTTAATTTTATTTAAGACTTTGTAAAAAACAATATCAAAATGTACATACTTTTCTTGGCAAGTAAATGAAAACACTACAACTCGGTGGTCAGAGACAGCCAGTGAAAAATATATGAAATCGCTTGCTTGCCAACCACATCAAAAGCGTTATACGTCAGAAAGAAAAGAGCACGAGAGAAAGAGCGAGAGAGCAAATGGAGTTTGAACGTCGATCGATTTCGGTGCGCGCGCGTGTCAGTTTTCTCTCCCCCCCCCCCCCTCGTCGTTTCCCCGAGAAAAGCGCAACAGACTGCATCTCATAAAAGCCCGAGAGCGCAGATGGATGGGGCGGGAGGCTGAAAGAAAAAGAAAAATGAATGAAATCAGCTATCAAGTTGCGCGCGCGCCCGATTGAAAGTCGAAACCTTAACCGACCGACCACTGCCTGCGCGCGCTCCGGTGAAATATGAAGGGGTAGAAAAAGAGAGCGAGTGTGCGAGAAGAGAGAGGGCCTGTGAAAAAAAGAGGCTAAAAGGTGATGGCTATCTAGTCGGGGATGTATAAAGTACGCGCCGGGAGAACAATCGAGCAATGTAACCGAACGAGCTTTTATTCCGCTCGTTATCCGCCGGCGAGAGATGGGATGGTATGGTAAAATTGCGCGAGATAAAAAAGAATACCGAGCGATGATTAATTTTTCAGTGTCGGAACGAGTACCGGGTCTTTTTACGCGGCTTGCCGGAACCATGCTTTTCAGACTCGCATAAGAAGCTCAGCTCGAGAAATAAAGAAGATTATTAGTTTAATAAATGATATCCCGTTGCTATATATTGTTTAATGTCTATAAATATTCCAAAGATACGCATCGGTCTCGCAAGATGTTATTAAGCCACGAGAATAAATCGCGCGAGGATGGGGGTGAGGGTGGTGTCTTCAGACGATATGTTTTAATGAAAAATGCAAATATTAGCTTTAGCCGGCGTCGGAACGTCCGACGAGCAGTCTACGCCTCGTCGTAAAAACGCCTACGACCTCGAGAGAGAGAAAGAGCTAACCTGCTAATTACACAAGCGCGCGGGCGTATTATTATAAGCATCTAGCTCGAGGGCCGCGGGCAAAAGAACTGAAAAGTCGCTAAAGGCAAGGAATCGAGCATCCCGCGCTCAACATACGTAGTACATATGCGCCCTTAGCCCTCCATGGGCCTTTGAAGCAGTACTCTCGCGTCACCTGAAGCCGCTACCGTCTGTCCCGGCTGAATTTACGATCACCTGCGAGGTATATATGCCCCCGTGGAAGGCTGCAGTGCTGAAACAGCGTCGCATCCGACGTTTTTATAGGCGCGATAACGAGCGGGGAGAGCCCGTGCGCGCGCGTACGCTCACGTACATAGAAGCAGCCTGGAGCGACGAACTTTTATCTCCGCCTTATAACAGCCCCAGCTCCCGGGGATTCCGGGGAAAACCTGTCTCCCTCTCTCTCTCTCTTGAGCGAGCGAGCGATCTCCGGCTCTCTTTTGCCCGAGCGATTTTTGCTCTAGCTATACGGCCTGTCTCCTGCACTGCTCAGGCTTTATTGGATCCTCCCCCTCCCCATACCTATCCACTCCTCGGGACATGCGGTACTCCCCCCCCTCTCTTGTCCTCTCTCTTTCTCGTTCGCGTTGGACCCTCTTTCCATCGCTTTCTCTCTCTTCCTCTCCGAGATAACGAGTTTTGGCGGGAGAGCTACGGTCAGACCGCGCGTGTCACCGGCTGCTGCTGTCTTGCGTCTTGCTTTTCGCGGTGGACTTGCGGGTTTGATGCGCGCACGCCCGCGTTATACACTGTAATTCAATGCCGGCCAAGGACATTGATCTCCAAAATCTATGGCATTTTTCAATGCCAAATTCGGAGCTTGGAGAAAATTGTTTTCCGCTATCTACTATCGCGTATTGTTTTATCATCCGAACTGTCTGTTGTTCATATCCAACGAGTAAGAAAAAAGAGAGTGTATTTCGAACGTGTTGTTTGCGTCGAAAGAGGAAAACACTCGACGCGGCAAAGCGCCACAATAATACGGCCAAGTCTGCTTCCGACAAAATCACATTAGCCGACCGGTCTTTTTTCCCTTCCCCTCGGCCAGCTAAAGCCCCTCCCGAAAAAGCGAAGAGCAAGACGCTACGAAAGCTTTTAAAACACTTTTCCCTCATAGATGCACTTGCTGTATATCGGCCGACAAGGATCGAACTGACTTTCTCCCTCCCCTTACCCATCATCCCCCTAGTGTCACGCGCACTTTACTCTCTTCGGTTTCCTCTTTCGTTCATAGCACTTCTTTGCCACCCATATACGATCCCCGGTTACTTCGAAAATTTTCCCTCATCACTCGGTAATCTTACAATAACAGAAACAATATTCAAGATAATAATAGCTGAAATTAAATTCACAAAACTGCCTTGGTCCCAATTCCAAATATCTTCAGAGCTGCATAATCAACGAAACCCCTTACAAATCGAAATACCATAGAACGAGAGGCCCGTCGTTGCCTAATCCAGCCGTGCGCGCCTACCCACAAACCCAAATTTCCGTACTGCATCCGAGAGCGTCCTATTGATTGCGTCATTGTCGCGGTGAGAGCGGGACTTTCCCTCTCTCTCACTCTCGGAAGGAGGCCGAGGCGGAAAAGCGAGCTCTCCGGTGCTTCCGCGGCTCTAGCACGGGGGATGATTGATGGGGCTCGGTGTGGCCCTCCGGCGCCGCACTTAAATTATTTGCCGCGGCGCACCTGATGAATTGCCCGCGCGCCTCGCTTGCCGCACGCGTTACATATTTCAAGTTTTTCCCAAAGCAAGCACCCTTTCCGTCCGTATCACTTGTCTTTTTTTTTCTTTTCTTTTCTTGGCTCTACGCCGACGCTGCTGCTCTCGTGTGAGGGTTTTTTTTCTCATTCGCGGCAACGACGTTATTCCTGTTTTGCCTATGAGAGTTGGGGAACTTATCGTTTACGTTGATGGGGAAAAGAGTATTGACGCTCGAGAATTTCGGTGTATAATCAAGTAATGCTTGTGGATTGAGCGCTGATTTGATCAATAATTAACGCTTTAAGGCGAGCTTGAATTTGTTGATCCTAATTATTGGCATGTAGACCTGATGATCGTTAGTATTGACATGCACTCTATTAAATTTCCGTAAGATCAAAGCGATATGATTACAGTATATGCGCGGCAATATGTATGTAAAATTAATATTTCCCAACAAACTTGTGTCATAATTATAGATTTATAATTAAAACACGTAAGGCTAATGCAACCCGCAAAGGCCTTAACCATTAAAATTACGTATCTATTAAATAAGTCGGTCACCTGCCTAAAACTGAACCGTCGATTGCGAGGCGCCAAAGACACGTTGCTTTTACGAGCCGCATACTTCCGGCGTTGACAGCCGAGCTGTCTGTCGTTGGTTAGGCTGGAGGGGAAGAGAAAATTTGCATACCTCGGCTCCTCGTTCGCCCAATGTCGGCCTATTGACTTAGCGGCTTAGCGCGTGTCGCCCGCTCGAAATCCCGCGAAACGGCCCTCTTCGCACCTCGGCTTCGCTGTCCCGTAGCCTTTTAGCGCGACCTAAGCGGAATTAAGCGCGAAAATTGACGGAAATTAAAGCGCGTTAATTACGCTATACCGCGACGTATATTAATTGTAAAATTGATCTTGCAATCAATATCAGAGTCTATCGGGGACCATTTTAAAAATAGCTTCGTTACACGTTTGCAATACGTGCAGGAAACAGGAAAAAAAGGACATGGGGGAACATGAAATAAAACAACGGGCAGCGAGCACGCGACACGTGAACTTTCAAATTCCCGTCCGCCAGCAGTTTCCGGCATATTGTCATCAAACTCCGGCCGACGAGCTTTTACAGTATCGTGAAAATTTAACAACTCCCGGAATCTATCCGAACGCTCGCGGAAGGTGTATAAACGCTATCACATCAGGACCCGCTCTGCGCTAACAAAGGATCCAAACACTTTTACAATTTGCAATTTCTCCTCGTTAAGGGAGAAAGGTCGAAAGCTTATAACAGTAGTGCACACGGGGTAGGGGAATGAGGTGGAAGGTACACACTGCTTTTACGAGCGTCGTTATTACGACTGGCTTCGTATTATTTAGATCGGCCGGCTCGTTCGCTTTTATTGCTCGCGTCGCAGTAAAAAATCGCGAGAGTCCCGTAGGACGCTCGCGGTATGCGACCCCTTTCACCGTGACAAGCGAGATTGCCAAGTCCCGCATACTTTTCGCACCAAAACTGGACAGACTCGGAATATTTTTAAACTTTTGGTCTAGATCTAAGGACATCGCCAAAATATCTTTTAATTCCTTCGTTGCGTAATTCTCAAATATTATATCACCCAAGGTTTCCCTTGAACAAACAAGCTTAAGTCGGTTGACGAATGACGTTTTTCGTACCCTAATAGAAAATGTATTTTCCGCGCGAATTCTGCGTTTATTTTTCATCGAAAAACACACGGGCACTCCTTGGGCCATCGTTAGACGTGCTCACGCCCGTCTTGTCCGAGTAGTTCGCCCGAGAGCTAACACGACTGCTGGCAGCAACCCTTGCCTCGTTACACCGGCGAAATGATGAATTGCCTGTCTGCCTAGAAGGTGTCGAGGAAAAAAAAACGAGAAAAGAGAAACTTATGGGTCTTATTATGGCGGTGTGACTTCTCGTTTGGCGGGCCGTCGCGTTTCGTTTGTGGCTGCGGCGACGACGGCTGGCCGGAAGTTTCAAATAATGTTGCGATATTCGGTTAAAAAAAATGTTTCTTTAATAGTCGAAACAACGTTATTATCAAAAGAAGATAAACTTCCAGAAACTTGGCGAAGAATAACAAGTCGTAAAACAACGACATCACCGTCAGCGCTGCAAAATTACGGAAAGCAAAAGAGCGATAAAATGTATCTGACGATAATTTACAAATTTTACGGGGAGGGTTGGGGGGGGGGGGTTAAAGCCCATAGGGCTCTATGACGCAAATGAAATGCAACAAAAGCAGCTCGGCCATTATGCCAAGAAACTTATTATTCGTTTTCAATAATAGCACGTCCGTGAATTACAAGAGCATTATTTAACAGAGAGACTAACCAGAAAGCAAGCGGAGGTAGAGAGAGAGGGAGAGCTCTCTTGTCATGGCCGAGCGCGTCGCGCCGGGCATGTGCCGGCTATGCAAAATTTTCGCGTTTAACCGGGCATTAATATTCATCGAGCCGCGTGTTATTTTAAGAAGTCGCAAAAAGACCGGCGACGGCTCGTCGCATAACATCATCATTTAATTGACATATGCGAGCGCGGTTGGCTCAGGTGTAGCGCGCTCGAGAGAAGCGCTCTCTGACGACGACGGGATACCGCCTGCTATATTCTCTGCTATTATTCGCCAGAAAAATACTAATTTGTAAATTGCCCGCTGCCGGAGTGCCGCGGCGTCGTTAGGAAAATCTTTGTTTTAATTGCCGGACGATATAGCTCGGAACGCAATAGCCGGTCTCTCTCGCTTTAATAGGAAAATTACGGTGTCGCATTTGTAATTTTAGGTTGTGGCTTTTACCGCTATAATTAGGCAATCGATTAATAGAACGCCGTTAATTTTTAAAATACACCGAGAATGTTGAGAGTTTAAAAGAAATATTGGAATGCTATATAGTGTGTTTTTTCATAGTCAGGTTTTGATATTATTAATAAAATGCTTTTTTTATTCTGGGAACTATGAAAAAAATATTCAACGCGACAAAAAAAAAAGGAAAATATATATTCAATTTATTCCGACCAAAAATACCAAAGCAGAACCTACGACTCTATGCACAGCTACCGCAAGCGTAAAGATTCCCAACGAATAAATAACAACCGAGAGCAGTCGTAAATTTTCAATTCTGCCTACGTCGAAAATGACCAGGCAGATCAAAACGACGCGGCCCACTAAAAACCTCATCTCTCGGACGAGAGAGGCTTACAATTTATGAATCCTCGAAAGGATTACGATTAGCCGACACCTTACAGCTTTGTCCAGCATGACGTCAGCTGCTGCGTCCGAAGCCGCCGTCGGTATACAAGATCTTGGTGCGCATCTTTTGATTGCAGCCGCGGCAGCGACACAATGCATTTTGCAAATCACCGCATCCGAGGGAGAGAGAGAGAGTGAGTTCCGACCACAAATGATTTCCGAGGCCTTTTGCCCGGCCGCGCTATCTTGATTTATCGTTCTGTTACCGGATAATTGGATCATCCCCGCTTAGTCGCCGGCGTTTAAATAATATTAATGGCTCAAGCGGCATGAGAGCGTCAAGCCGCTGTTGCTGTCGTTACTTAGAACTAATGGAAAAGTCATGTTGCTCGGGTTGATGTCTTTTTTTTTTATTTCGGTTTTTATTATTGTGAAAGCCGCGTGTTTTCACGAGATGCGATCGAGCGTGTGGTATCGCGTTTCACAAGCTCTATTCTAGAAGGTAGAGTACGCGCGAGTAAGAGGCGTACCGATGTATACGTATTAGTGTATTTACGCAATTTAGATCGTTATAAATTATTGTCCTGCTTGATTTATCATTTTTATTCGGTCGCAATGTGATCCCGATGTGAGAACATGCTATCTCTTTCTACGTACGCAACGACGTATTGAGGTGTTCCGGATAATTTATTTGAAATTTTTTCCCAAACAGGTACAACCCCATGAATCAACTTGTTTGTATACGTACAAACAGCGTGTTTGTTTAGGTAGAGTCATCTTTAAAATGCAATCGTTGTGAAAAGAGATAATAGGCCGAGTTAAGACGATACCCAACATGTTTTGTTTTCCAAATAGTATCATCAGACCGAAGCGTGACCTTGCAAACCTAAACTGACCCTAAAATTCCCACCTACAACGTATAACCATCGGCCAAGTCTTGGCTAACTAATACAGAGCTAAACAGAGATGTCGCACAGTGGCACGTCTGGCAGCTTTGTAGTCGAAAATGAGGATAAAACGAAGTGTAGCCCGGCCATTCGTGAAAGCCACGTGAAAAAAAATGTCGATTCTCAAGGTATAAAGCCGCCGCTATAGCGGACTATGAGGATGGGGACGCTTAGAAGATTCGGGAATGCGGTAGAAAGTATGCCGACGCTGGGGATGAGAGGGGGCGAGAGAGCCATAGTCCCCCCGCGGCTTTTTCCCGAGAAAGCCCGACGACGTTATTTTCCGTCTGTCACGAAAACGAAAACGTTTTCACGGGTCCATGGACGAGCTGCTGCAACGTGTGCGAGGCTGGCCGTATGGGCTTTGGTCAAAGCGCTTGGTTTGCCTCATGCTGGGTATTCGCGCGGACTGCTGGCGCGGGCAGATGCAATCGCGGTAGCGTCCACACACTGGATCGTCATACTCTTTCTCTCTCTTTCGCTCTCTTTTGCTAAGCTGTTATTCATCCTAGCGCGCCTCTACTCTGTATTTCTATTTTACTTTTTTTCTTCCTTTTTTTTCATCTTTTTTTCAAAAGTTTTTCGATCTTTATTTGTACGGTACACAGGAGCGGTCTTTCACCTCCAGTGGTAACTGGAAAAATAATACTTTTTTCATTTCTACCTATTGATATTTGAATTGAATAAAGTTAAAAAATATAATAATTCGATTTAATATCAATTCGTTTCCAAAGTGTAACATTTACAAACACAAATTGTACAGGAAGGTGTTTTAGGATAAGCCAGTACGGCAGCGGAGGATGTAAAATAAAAGAAAATGGCTTTGACGAAAAAAAAAGCAAAAGAAAACAATGTGCGGGACTACCAAAGTATTTCAAAGACGATACAAGATACAAAGATCGCTTAGCAGACGAAAGAGAGCTGTAGACGAGTTAGTCGGAATAAATAAAGAGATAAAGGCCTCGACAAAGAAAGGCCTCGATAAAAGGTCTTCGGGAGGAAAATTGGAAAGGCGCGAATGAAAGTAAGAGTTAAAGGTAATGGTTCTCTCTCTTTCTCTCTCTCAGCCTGAGCGTTCCATTGTACTTTGGCCTATTATAAAAGAAAGTTTGTCCGTCGAATCCAATCCGACAATCGCATTAAATTTGCCGAAAGAGTTACAGTTTAAGAGATTGTGTTTTTTCATCAAACGGAATACGTAATTACGCAGCTCTGGATAAATTCAACGGTTTACTTGGCGGCGGCGTCAAACTGGTCGAGCAGCTTGATAAATAAAATAGAAGGAATATTAATCAGCTTATTATAAGCACATTTCTTTTTTTAAAGTTTCAGAAACGCAAGAATGATTCTATCGACTTTTAACGATCGAATCCTCAACAAAATGTCAAGGGAGGAAAAACGATTGCAAGTATTACCGAGGGGGGGGATGAATATGGAATAAATCCAAGAGCGAGGAGGGGATAACGCAAAAAAAATAGAAGAGAAAAGTCGCGGGAGAAAAGAGGCACGTAAGGAAAAGATAAGGGCGCGGTAAAAGTCGTCGCGTGGCGGTGTATGCAGTATCGAGGGGGTGGGGAGGAAGTGTAGTAGTAGTAGTAGTAGTAGTAGTAGTAGTAGTAGTAGTAGTAGTAGCAGTAGTAGAAGAAGAAGGAGAAGAGAGGGGGACAAGGCCGATGGAGAAAATTTCAGGGCACGGCCGAGGAAGAAATGAAAAGGAGCTCTCTCGGGCCGCGGGCGCGCAGCAGCTGCAGCGGTATAGCAGAATAGGAGGAGGGGAAGGAGGTGGGGGGTTGGGGGAGGATCGGACGAGTCCTGGTCCCCCTATCGCCCGGGCTGGCTACGTGATCGGAAAGCGAGCGCGGCCGGGTGGCGTAGGTGGAGCGCCGGTCGCCGGCAGCAGCAGAAAACTCGTGCAATGTATTAATGCACGTGTTCCGCTGGGCTTCGTGGAGAGCATCTATCGCTGCTGGCTCCTCTCTCGCTCTCTCAGTTCGTATTCCCGCTGCTCTTTTTTCTCCGAAACATCGACTCTGCATTTGCCAGCGCACATGCTCCCAATGCTAGGCTATGTGTGTATGTGTGTGCGGGTTTCTTGTCCTTATTCTCCGCATCGTGCGCGTGCGCGATATTTATTGTCCCAACGGTCTCTCTGTCTTCTGGTCTCCTCCTGCTCGATTTCTTCTTTCTTTCTCTTGGATGCTGCTACTGCTGCCTGATGTAGCAGGCCGTGCATGCTCCGGAGAACCGATAGCTGCACGCGCGCTTCCTCTGCTTTACGGATTCGAGTCGAGGAACTGGGAGTCTGATTGAATACACGAGAGGGAGAGAGTCCTGTGTTGTGCCACTGGACTCGATTGTTGCAGTTGCCCAAATTAACGTTCGGATGTGATTACCCGAAAACTGACTTTCAGTTTAAGGATATTTTTAACGGGTTAACCCATTAAATCCTGAGCCGAATCTAGGCGAGATAGCATCCATCTAACTATCTGAACCGTGTCTTTTTGTAAAAAAAAAATACCCCTATTTTT
>JAPYYQ010001531.1:0-31599 GCA_030522585.1 Anagyrus pseudococci
CTTCCTTCAGTTGCTTAGCAGCCTTGTCGTTGTGCTGGCCGTCTCCGTTCCCGACGATTATTTCGGCGCTCTCGTCTTTCATTTGGGCGCCGAGTTTCGCGTTCTTGGAACGTGCGTTAGACATTTGGTCATCGATGGCAATAGCGCATTGAAACATTCGCCGAGGGTCGTCGATGAAAAAAAGTTCCGAGCTTGCATCGACAGACACGTGCACCTGATTACGTGAGATATTAGACGTGTATTTAAATGTGTCTGTATTGAATAAATATAATTTTGTGTTTTTATCATGAATGTAATAACGTTTTCAGAATGGTATCGGCGGTTGAAAGCGCTTTCCGCTTTGTTATCGGGCCCCAAATTTTCTGCATGTCCATTATGGTCTGCTGCTCAGGATTTAAGATTATAAGCGTTAGTATTTAATAAACGTACCATTTAATTCTACTTTACTTGTTATTTCTCAAACTGATGCAGATGCTCGATAATGACGGTGACGGACCAACGCCACTTCAACTAATTACGCTTACGGGGACGTTGCTGACTTTGATGATCCACACCCTCGTTGATTGCTTTGCCAGCGAGGTGTTGGCATCTCATGTGAGTTGTACCTTTTATCTCTCAGGATATGTATACCTTCCATCTTATTTGTTTTTCTTTTTTTCCATAGAGTGGAGACATATTTTTTAGTGTTTACAGCAGCAAATGGTACTTATTATCTTGGGAGCAAAAGAGATACATCGTTCCAATGATGATTATGTCGGCTGTTCCTCGTCAAATAAAAACCGGACAAATCATACCAATGTCTCTGGCAACATATTGTAGCGTGAGTTTACCGTATACAGCTGAAATGGTAGAATTTCGATGAAAATTATAATTTCTCGATTTATGCTTTGCAGATTATCAAATCGACCGCCGGATACATTTCCGTGTTAATCGCAGCAAGCGGCCGATAAATTTTCTACTTGATACATATAACATTTTATTTGATCGTACTTAAATCGTAGTAAAATCTTAGAGACAATTGAATGTATCGGTGTACAAGCACATAAAGTCATGTTTTACGTAAACATGTGAGAATACATCTTTCTATGTAAGGCAGCCAACTAAATCTCAAAAGAAACAGTTTTCATAATAATTTTGGCGAATAAAGAAAAACTTTGGATAAACAAATATTCTTACGATTTTTAACGTTGACCTATTTTATAACTTCACATTTGCGTTGACGTGTCGTTACAATTATTCTATAGACGCTAATAAGTAAACGCGCATTTGATAGGCTGTATAGTACATTGTAACTTGTCCGGTCTTGGTGTCCTGCGTCAAGCTTTATTGCATGAGGCGCAACGACAAAGGTAAGGTGTTCTCTCCTGATATTCAGGATTATAACTTTGTCCCGATTGACCATCCTCGATTATTCCATTATGGCGAGCTGCTATTGCGGCTTCGTCGTTGCGGCCGTTATCGGCTTTGATCTTCGTATATACCATTGGTTTTCGTTTCGCGGAAATCAGCACCCAGATTTTTTTTTTTTTTTATTACACACAGTAATTTGTAGGGGCTTAATCGATTTTGCGTCAATAAAGTAATAAAATTCATTTTGAATTTTGTTTGCGCGTTATTTATTTTTTTTAAAGATATTTGCTATTTAAATCTGGGTCAATAAAAAAAAAAAATTAAACCTGGGTGCTATGAATGAGCACCCAAACTTACTAGGAAATGGTCTCATCTTCGGATCACCAATTTATTTCAAAACTTTTTTGGTGATTCTTTCCACCGGTATGAGATACTCAGTACCTTTGGTTTGATCTCATAGGCCCTTTTTGTGTGGATCGTAACCAAACTTAAAAATAACCTTTATCCGTATAAAATCGAGTTGACGTCCTTGGCTCCAATATTGCTACGTGGAAGTCAAATAGTTATTCCGGAAACTCTGACAAAACAGGTTTTGGAGTTAGCTTATGAGGGTCATCTTGGAGAAACTGAAATGAAACGAAGTTTACGTGCTAAAGTTTGGTGGTCCAAAATTGACAGACAAGCGGAGCAACACGTTAAGAACTGCAGAGATTGTCTGTTAGTATCTCAACCGAATAGACCATCGTCCATACAGAGGCATAGGTTTCCAGACGGTCCTTGACAATGACCGGCTATTGATCTTTTGATTCCATTTCCGAATAGTGAAATGGTATTTGTTGTTATCGACTACTTTTCTAGATATCAAGATATAAAATTTGTAAAAAGTACTACGTCAACGATCCTATTTCGAAATCTCTAAAAGCATTAGAGCAGATAACGGTCCACAGTTCGCTAGTCACGAATTTAAAGATTTTTGTAAACAAAATAATAATATTGAGTTAATACAGACAACATCGTACTGGCCACAAGCAAACGGTGAAGTTGAAAACATAAACAGGTCCATTTTAAAACGACTTCAGATCGCTCATTCCAAGCATAAAGACTATCAATCTGAGGTTCAAAAACTTCTAATGATGTATAACGTTACACCACATGGAACGACTTTCAAATCACCCTCGGAATTACAGTGTATGAAACTTAAAATTAATTAGTTCAAACCCTTAATAAATTTAGTAAACAGCATTGGAACATCAATACACGTAACAAATTTCTTTTTTATTCATCCTACCTCCAGTCTCATTCTGCTTATTCTTCATTTAAGTATTTTCAAAAAATACGTACCAATTGATTTATAAAAATTCGTCCGTTTTCCTTATAATAAAATTAGATGAGCAAGATTTCTCGTCAGTTTATTCGTGACGTGATTGATTCAGGAATTTAATTCATAATGTGATTAACTCAAGAATTCAAGCAATCACAAACCGTGGGAGATTTCAAAATTCAAAAAGAGTTTTTGTTTTTAAAATCGATCTCAACATATAATCTAATTAAAGACGCGCGAGGCGCATTGATAGCATGTAGTATCTTTCAATTTCGGTACAGTACGAGCAGAAGCACGTTTGATAGACTCTAATACAATAATGAGCGGTGCAACAATGTTTCGTTTATTACTGTTAAAAGCGCCTGCGAGGAATAATTAATTTTCATGTGAAACTTCTACTGTCCGGACGCTCGTACATACTTCTCTGAACTTTACAGTTGCTCTTCAATTATGCAAAAACGCGTTACCGAGAATACGTTGAAGCTTCGACGTTTTTTTTTCAACACCTTTACCTCATCTGCTGTACTTCACTCTTTCTCACACCACGTACATATTGTCTCGTAGTTGACAAGAATAAACCTTCCTGTTCGGCGAACTATAGATTTATACTTTTTAGCGAATTATTATTTAGTAAATTTTGCAGATTAACAAAGTAACCGCTTAATTTTCAAAGAAAAGCCAAAAAACATTTAGTAAAACTCCAGCGCATAATGAAAAGTTTCAACAGAAATGTAGATCAAGGTACATTTGATTACGCGTACAACGCACAATTGGACAGAAACTTATTGAATGGATTTTTTGTCATAAGATTGTTCAGGTTTTGACTGGGCTTTCGGATTGAATCGCATCAGTCTAAGCATCATGGGAGTTTTATTTGGTCGTTGAACAGAAGCGACTCTGCCGAAATATCCGCACGCGAACGCTTGCGCGTACCCTACATGATCATCATCACGTTTTTCGGCCTCTTACTTCCCCAAATCTATGCTCTTACAATGGTCATTCACAACCTGCCTCTGGCTATGGATAATTTACTAACGACCAGTCCCGTCGTCATAGCGTGCGTCAAGCTATTCTTTGTCTGGCGCAACGAGAAAGGTAAGTAACATAAGCCTTTTAAGCTAATGTCATTATTGAGACGTATAGTTTTGAGACCCGTTCTGCATACCGCATGGAAGGACTGGCTGGGTCCAAGACTTGACTGGGAGCTCGAGATAATGAGGAAAGAGGCATCGAGAGGAAGACTCATCACCATCCTCGATTATTCCATAATGGCCGGATGCTTCCTCGCTAACGTTATCTTACCAATCGTCGGCTTTGACATCCGCGAGATCAACAGCGTGACAGATTACGGCAGACGGCATTTGCTTTTTCAGACCTACTATCCCTACGACTACTCGATCAGTCCTTGGTTCGAGCTTTCCTACTTCTTTCAGTTCCTTAGCAGCTTCGTCGTCGTATTGGCCGTCTCCGTTTTCGACGATTATTTCGGCGTTCTCGTCTTTCATTTGGGTGCCGAGTATCGCGTTCTTGGCATTTGCGTTCGAGATTTGGTCAGCGATGGCAATCGCACGCTGAAACGTTCGCCGAGGGACGTCGATGAAAAGTTTCGAGCTTGCATCGACAGACATGTGCACCTGAATACGTGAGATATTAGACCTGCATTAAACGTGCCTAATATTGAAAAAATATAATGTTGTGTTTTTATCATGAATATAATAACGGTTTCAGAATGGTATCGGCGGTTGAAAGCGCTTTTCGCTTTGTTATCGGGCCCCAAATCTTCTGTATGTCCGTTATAGTCTGCTGCTCAGGATTTAAGATTATATGCGTTAGTATTTAAAACATGTACCATTTAACTATACCTGATTTGTTATTGTTCATACTTATGCAGATGCTCGATGATGATGGTCCCGGACCAACGCCAGTTCAGCTAATTACGCTTACGGGGGGATTGCTGACTTTGATGATTCACACCCTCGTCGATTGTTTTGCCAGCGAGGTGTTGGCATCTTATGTGAGTTGTACACCCAGCCTATTAGGATATGTACCAGACAAAGTGAAAATTTTAGTCGTGTTTTTTTTTGTTTTTTTTTCCATAGAGTGGAGACATATTTTTTAGTGTTTACAGCAGCAAATGGTACTTATTACCTTGGGAGCAAAAGAGATACATCGTTCCAATGATGATTATTTCGACTGTTCCTCGGCAAATCAAAACCGGACAAATCATACCAATGTCTCTAGAAACGTATTGTAAAGTGAGTTCACCACGTACCACTGAAATAAAAATTTAATGGAAATTATAATTTCTCAATTTATGCGTTCCAGATTATCAAATCAACCGCCGGATACATTTCCGTGTTAATCGCAGTGAATGGCCGATAAATTTTCTATTTGATACACAAAGTTTTATTAGATCGTACTTAAATAGTAGTAAAATTTAGAGGCAATTCAAATGTATCGGTTTACAAGCAAATAAAGACACGTCTATACATACGAAAATTTTACTTTCTATAAAAGAAAGCCAATGACTTTATCAAATCATAAAAGAATCATTTTTCATAATAATTTTAACGATTAATAAAGCCTTGGATAAACGAATATTTTTACGATTTGAAACGTTGACCTATGTTATAACTTCATATTCGCGCCGACGTGTCGTTATAACTTCCGAGAAAATTAAAAATATCATACCTTTACTATAGACGCTAATAACCAGACGCGCATTCGATAGACTGTATAGAACATTGTAACAAGACGCGACGAAGTTATGATTATGACAGTTAAACGCGAATACGGAATAAATTATCGGCACGCAAACTTTAAGCGCGCGGAACCCGTCGTATCTCGCTAAACTTTCCAGACTACCCTCGGAGCTACAATTCGTCAATTATGCAGAGGGACGCATATTCATAACGAGCATTCGATGAGGTTTCAATGTTTCACCCTATACTTCTTTTTACCTCATCGGCTTTTGCTGTTCTTTATTGTCGCGCGTATCTCATGTATCACGGACAAGTATATTAATAGTCGGTAGCGAGCGGGATTTACGTATGGACACATTTTTCTTTTAAAACTGCAATCGAAGCTTTACGAATATCAAAGTTATAATAAATTATTTTTTGATAATGTAATAACATTTCTTAACATACGAACGTACGATGAAAAGTTTAGAAGAAGACCTTAAACGAGGTACATTTCTTTTTACAACTATGATTTATAACATTACGCAAATAGAAGTTTACAAAATAAAAGATTGGTACGTAAGAATAATTTAACGGAGTTCAGATTTCGATTGGGCCTTGGGCCTTAACCGCATCAGCTTGAGTTGCATGGGCATCTGGCCGTTGAGTAAAAAGGAGTCATCCGATAAATCGGTACACGAATGGTTGCGCGTACCGATCATGATAGCCGTCATGTTTTTCGGCCTTTTTCTTCCCCAAATGTACGCCCTTTCATTGGTCATTCACGAACTGCCACTTGCCATTGACAATTTATTAACGAGCAGCCCGGCTTTCGTGTCCTGCGTAAAGCTTTACTTCATCTGGCGCAACGAAAAAGGTAAGATGCTCCCTTCTGATATACAGAATTTTAACCCTATCTCGATTGACACCCCAACGTTATTGTATATTTTCAAGAAAGTATTAAGGCCAGTCATGCATACGGTGAAGAAGGACTGGCTGGAACCGAGGCACGACTGGGAGCTCGAGATGATGAGAAAAGAGGCGTCGAGAGGAAGACTCATCACCATCCTCGATTATTCCATAATGGCGAGCTGCTATTGCGGCTTCGTCGTCGCGCCCATTATCGGCTTCGATCTTCGTACGGTCAACAATATCACCGATTACGGCAACCGGAATCTTCTAGTCCAGTCGTATTATCCCTACGACTACTCGATCAGTCCTTGCTTCGAGCTTTCCCTTTTCTCCCAGCTGCTCGGCAGCTTCTTCGTCGGCTTGGCCATGTCGGTTCCCGATGACTACTTTGGCGCTCTGGTTTTTCATTTAAGCGCCGAGTACAACATTCTTGGTATGAACATTCGATGTATCGTTGGCGAAGGTGATCGGGCCGCAAAGATTTCGGCTGAAGATATCGATGGGAAGTTTCGAGCTTGCATCGGCCGGCACGTTCATCTAAATGAGTAAAATTGAGTTTTTGTTTAGTATTTATACATGTACAAGCTTGTAGGGTGGTTATTTAAAAGAATTATGAGTAGTAAAAGCCCGTGATTTCAGAATGGTATCAGCAGTCGAGAGCACGTTTAGTTACGTTATCGGGGCTCAAATATTTTGCATGTCTATGATGGTCTGTTGCTTGGGATTTCAGATAATATGCGTAAGTGTAAAATCTACCAAATAATAAAAAAAAAAAATTGCTTAATATATATCGAAACGATGCAGATGTTAGACGACGTGGGTGAAAAACCAACGCCCCTTCAGATTATCACGCTCACGGGTACTTTGCTCACTATGATGATCCACACCCTCGTCGATTGTTTCGCCAGCGAGGTATTGGCGTCTTACGTGAGTTTGGCAGTATCCTAAAACTGTGATAGAGATTAATAATGTAGTAGACGTTGGATTTTATTTAATGTTTTTTTTTATTTCCGTAGAGTAGAGATATTTTTTTCAGTATTTACAGTAGCAAATGGTACGTGCTGCCTTGGGAACAGAGGAGATGCCTCGTGCCAATGATGATCGTGTCAGCGGTGCCTCGGCAAATCAAAGCCGGGCACATTCTACAAATGTCATTGGCAACTTATTGCAGTGTGCGTTACGACGTAGTGGTTTTTTTGGTTAAATTAATTTGATGAAATGTGAGATTTTATTTGCATTTTACAGATCATCAAATCGACGGCTGGATACATTTCCATGTTAATCGCTGCAAGTGGAAGGTAGATTAATAACAGGAATTTTATTCGATTGATGCTGTAGAAAGAGAGAAAAATAAATAATGGTATAAATGGGCAAAAAAAAATTTTAGTTATTTATGTGGCAAAAAACGAAAATTAAATGTAATTTTTCTTTACAACCCTTATCATTTATATTCTCTTATCAAAAGAAAAAGACGAGGAAGAAGTCGAAAGTCGTAAGTAACGAAGGGTAAAAACTATTTTATTCTTTACATTGCATTTACGACGTCATACACAATTAAATATAAAGTAAGAATTAAAACTAAACTAATTTTTCTGCTTCTTATTCGAGGGCTCTCCCTCGTTGTTGTCGTCGTCTGGCTGGAATATCTGTTGGGGCTGATTTTTCTTGTAAGCAGGCGTAATCCAGTAAGGATCTTCCTCCGCTACCTTGGCAAATTTCAGAATAGCTTCGCGAGGATCCTGATCGTCTTCAACTCTCTTGCTCAGACCCAAGTTTCGAATGACGTAAGAACTGAGCGTACCACCGGAGGAGGCAACTCTGCCGCCCTGGCCAGAAGTGATCGGCAGATCGGGCCTTCGTGATTTCACAGGATCCAATCGATCTTTTTCCAACTGTTTTCTCACCGACTTGGGCCTGTCTTGCCTGAACAAGGGCAATGCGTGAGGCGTGATTATCTGCTGGGTAGACATCATTTCCACGTGCTTTTGCTTGTGCCTTTGCTTAACCACGCATAATTTGGCGCCTCTCAAGCTCTTTTTCACGTCGTAGTAAGCTTTTACGATGCCGTTGCCGCAGCCAATGAAAATCTGATTTAATTTCGGATGCCAGAGTGTCTTAATGACGTGCGAATTGGTTACTTCGATCTCGTTAACTAGATTCAGACTCTTTGTGTCGTAGAACAAACATCTACCAACGGATTTACCCTTGGCTAGAGACTCGCCGGTTACAATCATAGAGTCGTCAGGGCTGAACATACAATCGGTCGAATCGTATCTTGAATATAAATTCGAAGCTGTAAACAATGGGTTTTTAAATGCTCTCAAATCCCAAAGTTTCAGCGTGTCGTCGCAGCCGCGAGTAGCCAACATGTGACCAAGGTAAGAAAAGCTTAAGCAAGATATTTCTGAACCATTTTGATGAGCGTTTCTGTTGACTATAGATGGATTTACGAAATTTTTTCTGTTGTCCCACATTTGTATCGAACCATCCATACAACCACACGCGATAACATTTCCTTCTCTACTGTAGGCACAAGTAGTTGGAACTGTTTTTACTCCATTTTGAGCTCTACATTTTATTATTGCTTTGTGGGCTCTGGATTTATAAAGAATCCAAACTCTGCAAGTACTGTCCTGAGAGCAAGTGATGTATTCTTCTTTCACAAAAGGATGCCAGACTCCACAATTTAAAGAAGCTGTGTGACCTTTGGTTCTAGCCATATCAGTAATATATTGATCTCCCTTGACTGTTTCACATTTTTCAAAACCATCTCTATCCAAAACCTTAGCTTGAGCTGATCCAGAGATAACTAGAATGACATCACCAGTCATTGAATATTGAAGACACTTAATAGGATGGTTTTCACATGGTTGAAGAGTTCTGAAACTTTTCATAGAAGTATCCATCCCACCAAAATCCCAGAATGAAATATCATAATCTACTGAACCTGAAGCAAGCCTAGCTCCAGAAGGATCTGCTGCTACAGCAGTGACAGCTTTGGTACCATGAGTCATTGATACTTGATGAGTACAAGGTATTTTACTAACTAAATTATCTTCATTATCATTATCATTGTTGTCTTCATCAGAATCATCATCAGAATCATCATCATCTGAACTATTCTTTTTAGATTTTGTCTTGTCCTCAGAATTTTGACTTTTTTCATTACTCACAAGTGCTTGAGGAATAGGAGGACCAATCAAATCATCATCACTGTCATCATCATCAGATTTATTTTCTTTGCTAGCCTCTGGCTTTGCTGAATCGTTATCCTTTTTACTTACAGGCTTAGTACTGTCAATGGTTTTTTTAATATTTTCCATCATTTCTTGAACATCGAAAGATCTGGCTTTTTTACCAAAAGCCGACATACCCATAATATTTTGTAATCTCTCATTTTCCTCTTCATCTTCAGGTTTTATTTCAACAATGGCTTCACTGTATTGTTCTTCAACTTTCTTGCCAAACACACCAAATCCTGATTGATTCTCGCTAACGTCAGAGCTTGATTTATCTGCCTCTTTTGCATCTGTTTTATTGGTAATATCATCAACAGACTTTGTATTTAATTTGAAACTTATTTTTCCAAAACCTGTACCGCTTTTCCCACCTGTTTTATTTGAATCGCTCATTTTCACCAAAGTATGACCGCTACAGAGCTAAAACAATATTCATATTATTAAAACTGAAATAAAATAAATAATTACTAATTTATCATTGTCTTACGTGATGTTAGTATATTTCAATCATCCTCAATTCTTCATTCACGGTAAATTCGTGATCGGTTTGTTTTGATTGGCACGAAAGGTTATGTTTACTACTTGCTAATTCGAAGAAACCTGAAGTGCGTTTCGCTTTATTCAAATCGATGAAACGAAACTTACCTGAAGTAAGCCGTCAAGTCGAAAATAATATTGTTGAATTGCTCCGATTAATTAAATCGTACCTTTATTAACCTGGACGCAAATACATTTGAAAAAACACTCGTTTGAATCTAGAACGCATAACGGTAGCTATATCGATCTTAAATATGAAATTTCAATTTTTAACACGTCAAAATTGTTTTAAAAAACGTGCACGATCATAAACATATAAATGGCAAATTGAACGTGCAAAACTTTATAAACCACGCCCTCTTTGCTATGTTTTTAAACTGAAACAACTGAAAGCGCGGGTTAAACACTAGCAAAAACACCAAAGGTACGGTTTGTGTATATATATATATATACACCGTCAAAAAGAGAAGAAGACAAACACTATACACGGGCGGAATTCAAGTTGCCATGCCTATGGGAGTGAAGAACGACCGTGGACAAATGTAATTTAATAATTAAGCTATTGTTTAAAGATTATATAGCATAATTGTAAGGGCAGGAAAAAAATGAGTGCCAATGAGACGGAAAACGTAAGTGACCTGTTGCAGAAGCTCATAGCATCTGTATGTGGCGAACAAAAGCCAGGTAAGGTTAACGTTTGTTTTCTGCGCTGTGATTAATTACAAGGCCGTTGTTGTTTTACTGTGTCGTTTTTTTTTTCTGTCTCTCCTACGACAGAAATAACTCAAAGATGCATGCGCTTTTCATTGAGCTTATTGTCCTCAACACAAGGCATCGATACTTTGAAGGAAGATGAGACAATGGTGGCCAATCAAATCAAAAGTAAATTATCTTCGCAGGATGCTGTTCTTTTTGATGAACTGCACAATGTTTTGAAAGATGGGGTAAGTAAATAGTGTTGTAAGCTTTTTATTGTTAAGCAAAAAATTGTGCATCAACAAAATAATTTTACAGGAATTGAGGAATCGCCTTGGAACACTGACATTTCTTCTTCACATGAGCCAATCCAATGACAGAGTTCATGAAAATATTTCTTATCCAGAAATGAGATTGGGCCTAAATATTCCTCTTGCTTCAACAAGTGGTAATTATTATATAGATAATATTCAAAATTGCTTCAGTTAGCTGACAAATTAATTTTGTTTTCAGGATACTCATCTCAAATGTCCAGCTCTCATGCACAAGTTGTTCCATTTTTAGCTCCATCAGAGTCTAATATGTTAGACCCTTGTGTAAATCCAAGCAGAATTTTTGATGAGGATTGCATATCTGAAGATGTTCTTGTTCAAGATCTCATATACTCTTTTCAAGGCATTGAAGGAAAAGTTTTAAAGCTTGATTCTAATTATGGTTTTCAAATAGATCCTATGGCAAAAGTAAGTCGCTCACAAAGACAAGCTGTTTTAAGGCTGAGTGAGCTTGGATATTTATATAACATTATACAACGCGGATTAGGAAGAATTTCAAGTGGAAGTAATGGTAGAGTAGCAGACAGTTTTGTGGCTGCTCTTCACAAAGAATTATCCGATTACTATAGGTTTGTAGCAAATGCACAAGAAGTGATAAACAGAGTAAAAGATCCTCTTGGTTTGGATAGAGTGACTCTTTCAAATCTTCATTTGTGGGCATATGATCCTCTTGAAACACTAAAATTACTTGCAAGTATTGTTAGAACTTGTGTAGGTTTAAATGGAGGAGCCCTTGCTTCTGCTGTGTATGAATTCAATCAACATGGAGATCCACGTGTCAAAAAGCTTATAAAAAAAATTTTAGAAAGTGTTTCAGAACCACTTTATAATATGCTCCTAAGGTGGATAACAGATGGTGAATTAGATGATCCATACAAAGAATTTTTTATTGAATCTTGTGCAGAAGTGGCTGGAGAAAGGATGTGGCATGAAAAATATCAAGTGAGAGATTCAATGGTGCCATCATTTATAAATAGGTCACAAGCTAAAAAGATTCTGTGTACAGGCAAAAGCATAAATTTTTTGAGAGAAGTTTGTAAAGATTTTTCACCTTTGCAAGGCCGCGATACTGAAGTATTTCACGACCCTTCAGAAAAAACTGGGGGTAATTTTAATTTTAAAACTTCTCAAAATAAACAATTATAATAAGTTAGTACTAACTATCATTAATATCTTAATTTTTTCTAGTTGAAGCCTTTTTTGATATGGATCCAGATGGGCCATTGCAAACAATGATGGATGCCTGTTATAAAGAGACATCTACTAGGGTTGTTTATATTCTTACAAAACAGTATCACTTGATGGACCACTTGCAAGGTATAAAAGGATACCTTTTACTTGGGCAAGGCCATTTTGTTCAACATCTCATGCATTTGCTAGAGTAAGTTAAATTTTTAGAATCACTTTAATTGATTTTAATTAAATAAGTAGTCAACAAGATTGTACTCTTTACAGGCCAGAACTGGCTAAACCAGCAAATTCATTGTATCCTCACAATATTTCATCAATTCTTGAAACGGCAATTAGAGCAACAAGCACAAAATTAGATGAATTGGATGTTCAGAAACGATTAGATGTGCGATTATTAGCGCCATCCGAAAATGAAACTGGTTGGGACGTTTTTGCTTTAGATTACAATGTAGATGGACCTATTGGAACTGTAATAATTTTGCAATTAATTTAAAGGAACGTTAATATTATTCGATATCATCTCACAACTGTATCAAATTTCAGATTCTTGAACCAAGTCGCCAAATATATCAATCAGTATTTTTCTCTCTTTGGCGTGCCAAACGGATGGAAACAATTCTATCCGCAATATGGAAGCAACAAATAACATCCGCTAAAATGTTTAGGAAAATGCCGGAAATTTTGCCAATTCAAAAACATATTCATTTGATAACAAGTAGTATGGTACATCTTGTACATCAAATGCAATATTACTTTTTATTTGAGGTAATTGTTTTATGTTTTATATTTTTACAATACTTTTTACAATGATTATATCTAATATTTTCTATGTAAAAAGGTAATTGAATGCTCTTGGGATGTATTTGCTAAACAATTAAAACAAGCTTCATCTCTAGACGACATTATAACAGCTCACACAAACTTCATTGAGTCAGTAAGAAGGGGGACTCTTCTTGATGAGAATTCACAAGTAATTTGAAATTTACAGCGTTAAGTACTTTAAAGTACTTACTTAAAACTATTTGTATAATTTTATTTTTATAATTAGGAACTCATGAACCATCTTCGGTCTGTGTACGGACCTATCTTGGAACTTCAAGGGCTTGAGGAAACTTTTCTAGCTCGCGCTACTGCAGAGTACGAAGCAAGAGTAAATTCTGAAAAATTTATCGAGGAAACGAGTGAAGATCAAAAGCAGTGGGGTACAACCAAAGTCCAAGATGCTGAAAACGTAGAACGAAAAAATACGTTCCTTAAGTACTTGACCACACTTTCCATGAAGCTTAAGCTTTTATCAAGAACATATCAGGTATAATTTATTGTTACAAATATATTTAAGAAAAATGTCTTTTAAAAAATATTGAATAATGATTTTGATTGTAGGATCGCGTTAAAAAGTTTCTGCTCATGCTTGCTTCTGCAGAAGACGTCTCTTTACAATTACTGAGTGTCAGATTAGATTTCAACGAGTACTACATAAGTAAAGACAGTCGATTAGTGGCCCCGCTTACTTACCAACATAGACGGCAATGTGATCAATCTTTTCTCACAGATAAGTGACCGAAACTCGAATTAGAAGCTGAACTTGACATCTATAAAAGTATTCTTTTACCATCATCAAAACCAGCACAATCACGAAATGTTGGTAGTTGCGACAAAGAAAAAGTAATCGATTTGAAAAATAAAGAGCTTGTGGAGGAATCTCTTAAGAACTTTTTTGAGAATGAAATTCTCGCTGATGTTAGGAAAAACTTTCAAGAACGTGATTTGGGAGCGGAAACCCCGGAAACTCCGGACGCTGATTTAGGTAATTTAGGATTTCAAATATGTACACCTGGATCAAAAATGCTGCCATTGGAAAATGACCTGAAATCAGTATTAGAAGAAACATTGATCTTAAGTTCTCATGAGAACAACAATGATCTTGTTAAATTACATGAGAAATTCAATTTAAATTTATCTGAGAAACATTTTGTTTTTGAAACAAAAAATACTCAAAATGAAAGTGAGAAAATTATAGGCACAAATAATAATAATAACAATAATAATAATAATAATCATAATAATCTGCTTTTGCAATCATCCCAACCAATGCCTGATTGTTGCAATCAAATCGAAAATGTATCAGTAATCAGTTCTTGTTCAAGTACTAACACTATACTAAGAGAACCAAACGATGTAGAATCAGAAAATTTTTTATCTAAGAGAATGAAGAGAAAAAAAATAATATTTTGTTGCGTTGGATGATTTAATTGTAGCTTTGCTGCCTTGCCATGTATGTCTTAAGATGTGATTATTTTGTTTTATGCCATATAATTAATTTTACAAATGATAAGATGAATTTTATCTAAAATGTTAATGCACATAATAAATAATCACAATATTTTTATATTAATATTGTCAGCTTAAAACCGCAAAAAATATTTAAATATTAGAACCTCAAGAAACTTATTATTTAATTGTGTAAGTAAGTGTACAATGAGAAGTTAAATATATGTATACTTTAAAACTTAAAACCATTTAAGAGATTAAAAAAACTATTTTTATTTACAGCAACTGTAAAACGTATATGTGGTTTTTAAAAATTGTTTTATAATTTTTTAAATCAAATAAATTATTTTTTGTTCAGCTATCATTAATATAATGATATTGCATACATTGCATGTGTTAGTTATCAAAAACTTATTCTTCGTCAGTTTCAAGATTTATGTTGTTGCCAAATTTAGCGTATAATTGTGCTTTTAATTCACTCATAGCATTTTTTAAATCGGAGCACTTTCCTTCTAAAGTAACAATTTCTGCTTCTTTCTGCTTCATTGCTTCTTCTAAGCAGCTCTGAAAGATTACAAATATTTATTTTATTTGAAAAAAATTACAAGTAAATCATTACAATAAATTAAAAAGTTACCATAGTTTTTGATAAATCTTGATTAACAAAAATTTCTCCCACATGATATGGAATCTTTTCATCCTCATCGCATAATTCTAATTCACTACAAGCATCTTTCAGATTTTGTAGATCATTCTAAAATCAATTACAAAATATTATGACATTTTTCTTTTTCAGGAAATTCGTTTTGAATAAATAAATTATGAGATCTTTATTTGGTACATCTATCTATGTGTAGTAAAATGTAATCTTAAATATTAAAAATGTTTTACCTGCACAAGCTTCAGCTCATCCTTAATATCTTCTAATTTAGCATTTTGCTTAGCAAATCTATTAATTTTTTGTTGATCTTCAAAGGAAATGTGAATATCCGTATCCTAAAAATAAACAATGTGCATTCTAACCTCATTTCCATATACAAATTCAAATGTAGAACTTACGGGTTGAAGTGAAGACTGTGCCGTTTTTTTATCAGCCATGATTAACGTTTTATATTATTTAACTAAATTCAACAAATTACAATCAATAACTATTAATGGAATATTTTGGGCTGCTACTATTTCCTTTTTTGCACTTTCGGCTGTCACCTCCCACACATTTAAATTTTTAGAACAGTGACCACGTGAAGTTAGTCACTCGCATATGTGCGGCAGCCGGCAGCCGCATCCGGTCCGGCGGGGATCGGGATCCTTACATTTTTAGGCTTTCTAAAAAAAAATCTAAATCTAAAACGAGGACTAAGCATTAGAAAAAATATTTAGTTTTTGAATAATTTAAATTAATTATGTGTATAGAAAAAGCGTCAGATAAATAAGTAATATTCCGAGAAATAATTATTATTTTAAAATTTAATTTTGTTAGGTCCATTAAAAGTAATTAAACTTTTTAATTATCGATGTAAGGGTAATGATGGATGGAGTGTTTTTGGGGGGATCAATAAATGAAACTAGTTTAATTGTTATAGATATTATATCTAACAAATATTCAATCGTTTAAATGCTGATTTACAGACTAAAAATAAGGCACTTCTAATTTGTACGTATTTACACATTTTTTATCTAATACTACATAAGTGAATTGCATATATAAAAGAAATATTCATGTTAATTATGTAATTCAATTTAAAATAATTTCAAAAGATAATCATTTAAAACATCAAGTATACAAAACTTATACTTAACAAAATTACAAATTTTGTTCGTTTTAAAACATTATTCTTGTTATATTCAACATTTTGACAACAATACTTACAAATCGGTTTAAAATTATTTATATGCGAAATATTTGCGTAAAAAATTTTTCTGTATAAAATTAAGACAAACTTCTTTCGCTATTTATACAACATAAATAAATAATCTAAAACTAACATTATCGACATAAAAAAGGCACGCCTAGATATTAATTTATATTTGATACCTAAGACAATCATTTGTTCGTAATAATTATTATAAAGAATAATTTTAAAGCTGATATAAATAGTATTCACATGTATAATCTCAATTATTTGTTTGTTCTTAAAGGAATTAGTTGCAAGTTTCTCTATAAACTTAATAAAAAATTGCCTGCATCAAGTTTAAAATAATTTATTAAAACTATATTGCAAATTTGTAAAATAAATCAAGCTGGCACGGTTTTATTTGAAGGTTTTAAGAATTATTGTATGCGCTCTCGTTACGAGAACGGTCTTTTTTTTACAAAAGTCATTTTATTAAAATACATTTATCAATGTTTCTTATTCGTTCAAAAATTTTCAGTGTAAGCTAGCTATATACATATTTTGTTAGTGTTTTTTTAATTGACTAGTTAAAAACACCATAGATGAACGAAGAATGAAACGTCTTTATCGAACCACAGAATCATGAGTTTTTCAAAAGAAATTTGTTCAATTTTAATTGTTTAATAAAGAATTTTCGCAAAAAATAAAATAAATATTTTTTCGATAAAATTAAAAGAAAATTACAAAATAGTAAACATTCATTTGAAATATTTGTACAAATATACAATTATACATAAACGATTACAATGATTATTCTGTGGCGATGATAAATATTAATTCATACATCTTAGTTTAAATACTTGTATTTGGAGACATTTTTTAATGTCATCCTTATGTTACAGATAAATAGTAAGGAAAGCTAAGATTTCAAAACAGAAAATCTTAGCTTAATATTTAAAATATTCATTTTCATCTCTTTTTCGGCCTACCGATTAATTACCGTTAAATCTTTATATAATACAAATTTCGCAGCGTCATTACTTTCGACGCTATTATTCAACTCTGATTTGTTCTAATAGATAATAACAATAACATTGCAAAGTTAATTTTTAACTTCATTTCCGCATGCAACAACAAAATTTGTCGTATTGTTCATTGTTGATATTATTCATACGAATAATTATTTACTGCTTTCAGTCACTTGCATCTTAGTAGAGTGGCCGAACCAGATTAAATTTATTTCGTTACATCCTCTAAATCGTTTCACAGAAGATTTGGTCGGAAAAGAGGAAATTGATTGTCAGCGTCGTCGTCTTCTGCATCGCTCGATTCTTGGCTGGATGGTGGTGTATCAAGTTGTGGAAGACCAAGGTCCAAATATTCCTATAAAATAAAACAGTCGTCAGATAACTTGTCTAAGATTATATGTTGTTAGTTTTACAAGTTATCTATTGAATAGCAACCTCGTTAGCAGTTATCGTAAGTATCTTATCAAGATCTTTGACTAAGTCGGAAAAGATCGGTCTTCCTTCGGGTCGGTAAGTCCAGCATTCTCTCATCAACATGTAACTGTAATAAAACAATCGAATATTATACATTTGAAAAGTTTGTCGAAAGAGGTAAATTTAAAAGGAAGAAAAGCACTTACATATTAAGCGAACAATTTTGAGGCTTTTCCATCCTAAAGCCGTTTTTTATCAGTTGGAAGAGTTTTTCAACCGACGGTACGGACGGGTAGGGAGTACCTCCAAGCGTCATGATTTCCCACAAAAGTATTCCAAAGGACCATCTAAAAAGAAAAAAAAACGCAACGCATGAGAAAAGTCTATTGAGATCAATCATCGCTGATAAAAGTATAATAAATATTTTTTCAATGTATATACGTACACGTCAGACTGAGTGGAGTAAACGCGCTCGAACAGAGCCTCAGGCGCCATCCATTTCACTGGCAATCTTCCGTCAGTGGTCTTTCTGTAATAGTCATGGCAGTGGACGTCCCTAGCAAGGCCAAAGTCCGCAATCTTGAGTACGTAGTCGTCGCTGACGAGGACGTTGCGCGCCGCCAGGTCACGGTGTATGCACCTGCGGCTGGACAGGTACTCCATGCCCCGGGCAACTTGGTAAGCGAACGAGACGAGGTCCTTCTGGGTGAGAGCCTTGTGCTCCTTGCCGACCTCCGTGGCCGGACTGTCAAAACCGAGGCTGGAGGATGTCCGGTGCTCGCGCAGGAAGTTGCGCAGGTTGCCGTGGGGCGCGTACTCGACGACGACGTAGAGCGGACCGCCTTGGGTGCACGCACCGAGCAGGTTGATTATGTTGACGTGCTTGCCGATTATCTTCATCATCTCCATCTCCGAGACGAGGTCCATCATCTCGGCGTCGGTGTGGCCCTCTGCGTAACCCAAAATCGTAAGTATCAGTATTATTTTGTTAATTTACATTAAACCGTCGTTCCTGTTTCGTTGCCTACCTTTCAGCATCTTAACGGCGACGATCGTAGCTACACCGAGCCGTCCTGACTTGGTGGTCGCCTTAACGACTTTACCAAACGCCCCCTCGCCAAGGGTATTACCAAGGACGAGCTGCTCGCGCGGCAGCTCCCAGGCACTGTCCAGGGGTAGCTCGTACTCGGATATACTGCCAGCTCCGGCTGAATCGGCGCTCGCGTCCGCCGCGAATAGAGACTTTTGCCGCTCGATCTTGACGACCGGCATCAGTAGGAGCTCTTGCACGTTCTGGGCGTTGAGAAGGTTCTGCTTCTCCACGATCACCTTCTTCGTCCATTGGGTCACGACGGCTGTGCGCGCCGCCTCGATAGCCACGAGTTTCTTCGTCTTCTCGCGCTTCATTCTGTAGTTGAAGAAGAGGAATACGAAGAAGCCGATGATGATGAAGATGAGCAGGATCGGCGGGTAGATGCCAAGCAGAGGATGCGGACGCACCATTATCGGTAGGTTTTCGTCTTCCAGTGCTGTCGATTCGATTGAGAGAAATATTAATTTGTATATACTGTTATGTGTAGTTGATATATAGGATTATTGTTTGCGGCGAAGCTTACATTCGACGACGTGGAGGTAGGCAGAGGCGAAAATCGGGCCAATTGTGTTTTGAGCGATGCACGTGTACCAGCCCTCGTCTTTCGCCGACACGTTGTGGATTTCTAGTACGTCATCGAAGGCCGACTGTCGAGATTATTTCGATAATTAACATTATTTGTTTATCTATATTACGTATATTGTAGAGCTATCATTGTGTTACACATACATATATCTATTGTGTCAGTCTAAACTTTCAACAGATATACATATAAAGCACAAAAAATGGAAATCATGCCACGTATATACAAGTGTTATTTACGCATTTGAAAAAAAAAACATTTAAAACACATATAATTAAATAAACAATTTCAATTCAAGCAAATGTGTGTGCGTAAACTACATCCAATGACAATGATAAAAATGAAAATGAACAGATATATTAGTGTACGCGCCGTATAAGTAGTTTAGACAAATAATAATAATAATCATGCAAGAATGTTTAGAGAGTTGTGAAAAGCATCCGCACCTGAGCCTCGACCCTTGAGCTATCCTCTGACTTGTTGACTGTTTTGAACGTTTTGTGTTCGCCGCGATACCATTCCAGATGTCTATGCGTCTCTGACAAAACCAAGCAGGTGAAATTCGCGTTACCTCCGACCACTACAGTCGTATTCGTCGGAGCCACTGTTAAGATTGGCCGCGCTTGTATGCTTTCTAGATAGAGCCAAAGATCCCAACACCAGATGTTTTAGTCAATTTTATTTTAATTTTTTATTTTTTGGATTATTTTTTAACACACAGAACATACATACATAACATACATAACATACATAACATACATACATTTTTCTTCGAATGAGTGCCATTGCATTTTTTTATCGGTAAAATTATTCATAAAAATAAAAACAGAAATTTTTACGAGCTAAAAAATGATAAAAAAATACAAGGCTTTATGATGAGTTATTAAAATACGTATATAGAAGAATCAACGTATTGTAATTTTATGGAAAGCGTAAATTCGTCTTGATTAATACAAAGCGTATGAAATTTCGTTAAAAATAATGTACGTAGCACGCCTATACACGAAGTCAAAAAAATAATTCGAACCGTTACCAGCTTAACCCAACACCAGACTTCTTTCTCTCTCTCTCTCTCTCTCTCTCTCTCTCTCTCTCTCTCTCTCTCTCTCTTTCTTTTCATTGAGTCCCAAGCACGTATACCACAGAGATTTACGAGTGTACCACGACGTTAAAACAGTATACAAGCGATCGCAAAGAACCATGGAGAAAGCTCGCAGAGAGTCTTTTTGACTTTACGAGAGAATTTTGTTTTTTTATGGTTTTTACGCTACATCACCAGCAGAACTTGTTTTTCTGTTCAATTACGTGTACTTGGATTTTTGAGATATTTTTCTCAGCGCGTTTAAAAATTTTGTACAATACTTTTTTGAATAATTAAAATCTTTGTTTTGTTTTTAATTAAAAAAAGGAGAAAACATCTGCTCGATAATGAAGCGTATTATCGTTCGATGGCACTACCTGAATCTTCGTGCCGTTCGGTCGATTCTCAGCTCCTGGATATTCGCCGAGCTTAAGGCACTTAATACGAGCCTCGGTATCCGATACAATCAGGCACTCGTAAAGGGCCGTGCGATTAAGCAGGATCGTTATGTTTTTCGGCAATCCCAAGCTGTTGCTCTGCCGCTTGCGCGGTACTAAGCTCCCAAATTATTCATTTAATATTCATCTCTCTCTCTCTCTCTCTCTCTCTCTCACGCACACTCGCACACAAAAGCTCACTAACGTACAAAATTTATGCTTTTTTGGTTGTTGTTTGAAAGCAATGGAAAATCGAAATAATCACAAAGATAAACTCACCAACAAAATTAACCTGGAATGTGTGATTGATGCAGCCGAGAGGATTGCAGACGACGCAGGTCCAAGGGCCGGCGTCGGCCATGACGAAACCAGGAATCTTTAAGCTCCATTTGGTTATCTCAATGCCGCCCTGTCGACTTGGCTCGCTCCCGTTCCTCAGCCAGGTGATGTTCGGCTCTGGCGAGCCGATCGCCGGGCACTTGAGCTTCACCGTACTCCCAACTGGGCGCATCTCGGTGTTCGGCAGGGTCCTGTTGAATCGCGGCGCCTCCATCGGTACTCGGCTCGAGTTGGCAGGTAGCTTCTGCTCCGGGTTCTCCAAGCGCAGCGAGTGCGTCTCCAGCATCACTGTCGACATACGCGAGATATAAGCAATCAATTTCTTTCGTGCAGAATAATAAAAATCGATGGCTTACCTCTGCTTTCAGCAAAAACCGGCTCGTTGATCTTATCGTCAGGCCGATTAGTCGTAGGTGGCCAGCCCAGATTGTCCGATCCAGCCTCGTCATTGGCGTACTCGGTAACGACGACGAGCTTCACCGTCCGCAAGTACGTCTGATCAACGATGCAGCTGTACGTGCCCGCGTCCTTTTCAGTGACCGAGCGGATATTCACCACTTGTATCTTCGATCTCCTAAATCGGTACGGCTGTCGGTCCTTGTACCAGCTCACGCTCGAGTTCACCGGCTCCCACGTGCATACCAGTCTCAACTTCTCCTTGAGCTGCACGCTCACGCTCTCCTCCGGGTCATTTTCTATACGAGGATGAAGAAAAAACAAATGTTCGTTATTATTTTTGTGTCTATACCGCAAGGTATACGCCAAGTCTCGAGGTGCTGACTTTTTTTGCGCGTTTCCTATATTTAACGCCGCCCTCTCCCCGTGAACGCTCCCCTCCTCACCCATGTGTTTTCGTTTCGTTATGCAAACTCCTCTCTCTCTCTCTCTCTCTCTCTCTCTCTCTCTCTCTCTCTCTCTCTCTCTCTCTTTCTCCTTCTCTCTCTCTCGAAATACGTTTTTCAAAGTCAAAGCTATAAACAGCACACAGCCTATTTATGCAATTGCATATTTTTTTGCTTCGCCATTATAAACTTGGAAAAACGACAGCCTACTCGGTGTGCTTGCGATAAGCACGAAGAAAATTTGTTAGGGAATGTCGAGTGAGAAAAACGAAAATTCCAACGTCTCCGAAAATCCGTGAATACACATCGACGAAATCGGAGAAGCCAAGGAACTCTGGAGCCCCAATGCCAGGTGCTTCTCTCTGCCCTCTTTCTCTCTCTCTCTCTCTCGTGCGTGCTCCGTGTGTATAAAAAAAAAAAGAGAAGAGAAGCCCACGACTGTAAATTACACGCCGATATTTTTAAAAGCATCCACGACAAGGTGTTTGTCAATCGCCGCTATTTTCGGTGACGGCGGTCGGCTTTCTCGGTTTCTCAGCCATACTGCTATATACACACATCGGTCGCGAGACGAGGGGCGAAGGAGGGGAAACAAATCAAACCGTCCAAGAAGCGCAGGCATACGTGCAGAGTTGTCACAGAGTCGCGATATGGCTGGAAGCTGGCCAGCCGTAAATTATACGCTCGTCTCTGAAACGCCGCACCTTTTGCTCGCCGGATGAGCTTTCCGGTATACGAGAGGCTTAATGCATTACCGGACGCTGCGGAAGCTCTCTTACTTTTGCTCTGTGCACGCACACGAGGCTTCGCGGAATCCGCGAGAGATGTTGCTCGAATAAACTCAACTCCAGTCCTCTGTATATCCTCCCCTCTTGGCCAATTACCCCTTGGGCGAAAATCAACCGCTCCGCGTACTGCAGCTCGCGTATATGTATGTATCTACATATGTGCGGGAGAGAGGGCGTTTTGCAGGCCGCGCGGTAATTAGGGTAACGAGCTACGGCTGCTCGGATTTAAATGAGTCGCTTATAATTAGTTCGGTCCATCCTCCGGCCGGGGCTTTGCGCTTCAATTCGCTAAACTCACTTGCGCATACGTGGAGGAGATATGCCTGTGCGCTGCGGAAATTAGAAAGTCCAATTTTTCGTTTTCTACGCAACGGCCTACGTCTACCGTTGTTTATATATAGCTACACGGTAGCAAGGGGACCAATGCAAAAATAATTTATAAAACGCATCGGCTTCAGCCGCTGAGGTGCAGGGTACGGAACGAGCGACAGGCGCTGATGCAGACCAGGATAAACAGGCGCTTCCGAGAGAGACGAAGAAACAAAAATCGTTCTCCCTCTGTTCTCTCTCTCTCTCTCTCTCTTTATATTTCTCTCTCTTTGGATATAGCGCGAGAGGCGAGGAGGGAGACTTGTGTGACATATTGCAAGCTGGCGCGCACTGCGCTCGGTTTATTGTGCTTGCCATTGTCAATTCCATTTAAATAAATCCTCGGGGGCTTTCTATTCTGCGCTTTCTCTCTCTCTCTCTTTCGTTATAGCAGCACGTGTCTCTCACGTGTCTGTGTGTATACGTGTATACAACCGACGCGGTTGACCCTTTAACCCAACGTCTCTCGTTTTTTTTTTATTTTTTAACGGCTCAACCGTCCGTTCCCTTATTTCTAGCCTTGAGTTTGAAAAAGAAGGGAGAGAGAGAAAGGTTTCGGGGGCTCTGGGATATATGTTTTCACGTTTTGCGGGACCGCAAATGCTCGTCGTGCACGTCGTCGGGCGCGAAAAGCCGACCTAATTTACAGGCGCGCGCGCGCGCGCGCGACTTATTTTTAAGCCGTTCGCTTTTAAATCTGTACAAATCGAGAATGTAAAAATACGAAGGAATTTTCAAACAAACACCTATATACACTTTCGGACGTCTATTAAGTCCGTCTGTCTGTGTTTTGCTATTTCGATTCGTGATTTATATTCTACGCGTGTTATATTTTTTTGTTCTCTTTTCTTTTCGATCAAGGCTACGTATCTACAGATTTTAAATTGCACAGACTGTAGTAGATAAAAGAGGAGGGGTCGGAGGATAAGAGGAACACGGATGAAGGTAGGAGTGAGAGAGCTTAGTCTCGGTGAACTTCAATAAATCAATAGCTCTTTGTCTCCGTCCTCCTGCTCGTTCTCTCTCTTTCTCTCTCGACCTGTTTGTTAAATAATAAAGCGAGCGCGCGCGTCTAGTATTGCTGGCCTACGGGGGCATTCAATGACCCGGCAATTGGACAATTGAGCCCAATCATAATAATATACTTGCAACACTGGAGAGGCACATTTCGTTAGTCCGCTACCACCACCCCCTCGTCTCTCACCCTCTCCTTACTCCTCTCCCACCCGCTCTATTCGCATATGCTTATAATTTTTCCCTCGACCGGTTTTCGCGCCTCTACAAGCTCTCCTCTTTCCTCTCTGCCTATACCCTTTTCTCATCGTTCATCCGAGTATACGCGGTATACATAGACGCGATGACAATCGTCGGTGTGCCGGTAAAAACGATTCGACCTCCGTCAATGTAAAGCCGTCGATTTTCCTCTAATCGTCGTCTGTATCGTTCGACACGCGACTTTTTCAAATCATCCGCTCGTACACACGCTATATGCGTTCCAGATCCAATTAAACGTACAACGCTGCGCTTTTCAATCGTTATATACACGACAGCAAAGACTGCAGCTGGACCAAAAATAAATGAGAACTAAAACACGAACCCTTCGACTTCACGGTCAGTGCTGAAAAGTTAAAAACGCCTACCGGTCGGTCTCCTAGACATATATATATATATACAAGTCGGCCTAGCCCATGCGTGTGCTATCCGAATGCCGCAACGATCTCTAGCGTTTATATGCATTGACCCTTTTTTTCTTCCCTTTTTTCCGCTTGGCTCGCGACGGCTCACGTTACTCCTCGCGTCTATATAACATGCCGCGTGTGTACGTCGCTCGTCAGATCTTTCCTCGTCCGCACGTCAGCGCAGCTCACCGAGGAGCTTAATGCGCCCCAGCTTTAAGGCATTTCAGCTTCTATCCCCCCTTTCCTCTAGGTTTTGCTAGCCCAAGCGACGTTAATTAGTACAGCAAGCGAGAAAGAGAGATACCGAATCTCTGCAGCTTTTCTTATTTTATTACCGAGGGACCGAGAAGGGAATTTCAAAATTTCATCGAGTTGACGCTCTTATATCCTTCGGGGGCCTCGAATGGATTATTTACGCTAAGGAAGGTCTTCAAGAAGTCGTTTGCGCGCCGGAGTCGTGTCAGTTGTCAGCTCTCTTTCTCTCTCTGTCGAGTCCTTCGAGAAGCGCCCCAGAAGATTTCGGAGGGACAGTATAGTTTTCTGAGCTATCTAGTTTCTTCGCCCTCTCTCTCTCTCTCTCTCCCTTTTCTCCCTTTCCGCCGGAGCGACGCCAATGCCATGAGGGCATGTGCTGCGGCACCGCCGGCACACAGCAGCACAAATCTCGGATCTGCGCACCAGATGTGCCGCCGGCGCGCCTTCGAGACCCCATAACCTTCCACCTCTCGTTCTCTCTCTCTCTCTCTCTTTCTTCTTCCTTCTTGAGTAAAAATTTCAAGTCTGCGAATGATCTGGCAAAGATTCAGGCACAGGGATTTCGGTATATAGAAAGTATGGCAGTGGTGTCGTTTTCGAACCTATGACACACTAAAATCGAAAATGCGGAGACTTTATCGGTATGTTATTTTGAAGGTGGACACGTTGGCAGAATTATGAGTTGAAAAATTTAATAATTTCAAATTTATCAGTATTAGGAGTGTCGATGACAATTTCGTTAATAATATGTTTGTTCCTCGGTTTATCTTATTCTCATTCTTATTCTTGTTCTTGAACAACAGGCGAAATCGAAAATGACGAGTCGAGTGTGACACAGTGGAGAAAACAAACCCAAAAACGATAAATTTTTTTATCGAAAGCCCAGAGGAAGTGTTATATCCTGGTGTACGAATTTAATTTTTTTACGTGCGGTTTCAATTCGCGTATACAGCGACATTTTTTGTCCATCAACTTTTTTCAGTCCAAAGTGTATCGCGTTATTTCCTTGCGAAAACGTACATGAAACATCAATTCCGTGTCTATTTTAAAATGTTTTTCATCGTTAACCGAAGCTAATATTAAAATTCATCATCGTAAACATGATAAAACTGTGTATCTATACGTGGGTAATAAAAAGTGAAATTGAATGTTTTTTAGCTGTTGTGGCCTGATTTTCCGGTCTCTCCAACTCTTCCTCTTTATTTAGTTCAAACATATTCTGACTTAGAATTTTTTTAATTTTTCGCATCGACTGTCTAAGAACGTCCCGTTAAAAGAAACCGAAAATCGGACTATGTTATTTCAGTCGGTTGTTTCCTCGGAGCGTAAACAAACGAAGATTCGTCTAAATACCGTGCAGTTACAAAAACGTATATATATATTTATCTTTTGGAATCGAACAAACGTATTGCACAAGTATCGTAACGGATGTTTCAACCGTGAACCCTATAAAAATTTTAAAAGAAGAGTGTCGAATTTTCAAAGGCGCAATGGGAAACATTTTAAACAAAGAAACGAATTTTGTCCAAGAACACGACGAAGAGAAAGAAATCGAAGCGAATAGAAGCTAAGTGAGATGTATGGTTAATCAAATATCGTTAAATTACAGGGATAAAAATATCGGGCATCCACTCTAGAGACCTCGTCGCGTAAAATCAGCTACATACAGGCGTTTTCACTTAATCTCGCTCTTCTAGTATCACTGCTTTATTTTCCCGCCGCGAGGCAGACGCGCGTTATACTTTTTAACGCCTTCTATTTGCTTTTCATCAGGTGGCAACGGTGGGGTAGACCGTCCAGCATACCCTCCCTTCCCGTATGTACGCTCAACGAGCAACACATCTCCGCTGCGTGTAACACGCGCGCCGGTTCTTTAAATAGCCCGCGCCGCGCGTATTTTATGTTTTGTTTGCTTATCTACGGGGGCCAGCCTAATAACCTGCCGCTCCGCCAGCCTGCTTCATCTATTTTATTTACCTATCCGCGAAGGCTTCCCCTGAGCCAAGCTATAGAGGAAGCACGCCCAGTAGCACCAAGAGTTTGGGATAATAAAAAAAATGTTATACTCACTGAGTTCGATAATCCGTGCTTCTCGTGCTTGCGCATACTCGAGCGCGAAAACAGCCAGGACTGCCAGGATAAAGCAGTACCTCGTTGGCATCCTACCGGCCCCGCTGAGCTTTTGTCGCGGCACCACAACGGCAGCCTTATTGTTCGCCCAGCGACATTAATGCTCTGCCCTGCAACGGAGAAAAAATAAAATAGAATATTCGAGACCGTACATTTTAATGACTGTGTCGCGCTAAATATACACAAAGCATACACATAAATTAGCCAGGTTTTAATCGCTGGAAAACGTGGAGTTTCCGTCTTGTCGTACATGACGATTACAATGGGAGCCATGGGGAGCTTAATAGGCTCGTTATAAGCCTCGGCGATTGATAGCTTTTTATTACGTGTTCTTTTTTCCCCGGATTTCTCTAAACTGCCCTTTATTTACACACGGCACGTTTTAGCTGGCAGGTATATCACCGACATTCCACGTATACGCGTGTATACGTATACACATCGATATATCGCTCGGCTCTCTGACAAATCAAAATCTTGCGTTATTATCTAAAGAAACAAGCTGTTTCAAGAAAAAGTATAAAGAAAGAAAAAACAAAAACACGCGATCGTCTTCTAACCCAGCGGTCCAAATATGACGAATATAAATTCATCGCTAATATACACACGCGTACCCTATCTATAGAAGTTTCTAAAACTTTCGCGGGAAGGAGTATAGGCACAGAAGAAAAAAGGCCGACAAAACAGGCGCGTGAGAGAGAGAGAGAGAGAGAGAAAAGAAATTAACAAACAAACAGAACGCCTGTGATTTTTCACGCCCTTTCGCGCTTGGCAAGAGCCAGGAGATATATAGAGAAGCACAGGGGGGGGGGCGAGAGGGAGGGTAGAGCTCGGTGCTCGGTCGCTTTGGCGGTTCGCCAAAACCCGAAAAGGCACTCAGCACTAGAGGAGGAGTAGGGGAGGACGGAGGAAAAGGAGGACGGTTTTAGATACTTTGCCTACAACGCGCGCGTACACACACACGCGCGCGCGCCGTAGTAGCGAGAGGCTTAAGCGCGTTTTTCTCCCTTTTCCGCGTCTCCTCTCGATTTCTACGCCCCCCGCCCCCTTGTCTCCCGTCACGGACTCTCGCATTCTTACCCGTCGTCTTTCTCTATTTTTCTCTCTCTCTCTCTTGTACACGCTCTCACCTTGTTTTTTTTCCTCTTTCTCGTTTTGCCTTTAGCACTTTACGTTTTTCGGGAGGGACGGGCCGAGTACTCTCCGGTGACTTTAGCCGTTTTGGTTATTTTCGCGCGCGAGCCTCGCGTTCTCCGCATTTTCGCTTTTTGGGATTTTCAAGTGCGGGTTATATAGTGCCGGGAGTATCGCCGTTAAATGCGAAACTCCTGTTCGTATATTGGACATCGAAAGCGCTCTGGGATAGTGTAACGCATCCATTGTTGTAACGATAACGTTCGATGTACGTAGAATAACACAAATCGTAGAGCGAAAATATATAATAAAAAGGTGGGATATCCAAAGCAACGAATGGATTTAGCGATAAAAACACACGAATTTCGGCGAAAAGGCGAATTCGTCATCCAGCAGTATGACAAAGGCACGTCCCGAACTAATTCCTTCGCGTAATATCGTTTCGATCTTTTGCGACGGTCAACGTAACGCAGACCGCCTACGCAACCGCGCGCGTCCAATGCGTGGGTTCTATTTTTGCAACGTGTTCAACGCAGACGCGCTCGCTCATCGGATTTTCGAGAATCGCCAATTTACTCGTGTATCTCGAAAAAGAGAGAGAGAGAGAGAGAGAGAGAGAGAGAGAGAGAGAGCTTAGGCATAAGCGCGAGACGCGCGTGTGTCTTTAAAAATTTGAAAATAAAAAAATAATACAGCCAATTCGGAAATACAAGCTTGACGCACGTGCTCGTGGTTGAAGTATATACGTATATCTATAGACGTATGTTTATAGGCCTTTGCGTGCAATGATGGCGCTGGTGATGGGGGAAGGGAAGAGAGGGGAGATAAGCAACGGAATAAAGACAAATGTGTCCGCTCGACCAGTGAATAATCAAGGATAATGAGACTGTCCGTTGAAAAGAACGAAAATTAGAGACCATAATGATGAAGAAGGACGGAGTGGCTGTGTAGGGGGGATTCCTCAAATTCCTTAATTTCGCGTATATACATTGGCAAAAATTCACGCCCAGAGAAACCGGAGACAAAAAAAAGTCACGAGAAAAGAGAGTAAGGGGAGGGGGGGGGGAAGAGATTAAGGGAGACGAAGGCTGCTGCCGGGTGCTGGCTCTAAACAAGTCGCCGGTGCTTTTCGTGTCTGATCGACGTAATGAACAGTTTCCTGAAGAGGCCGACTCGAGATGAAACTCAGACACAGAGCAGTAGTAGCAGCAGCAGCAGCCGGCGCTCGAGTGCCTGGTTCTCTCCGCGGCAGAGCCTCGTAATCCCCGCGTATATTCCGGATAGGCCCCTTGCCTCCTCCTCGTTCTCTCCCTTCTTTTACTCGGTATATAACCAACTGACTCTGGCTATGTATGTACGCACATACACACACATATTAGGCTTATGCCTCTTCATTTCTCGTGCGGGGCAGCTGATAAGCTCTTCTCCTCTCGCTTTCTTTGTCACTGCGGTATCCACACATTTTTACGGATTTCAGGATTTGCCAGAAGAATTTATACGCCACGCGCGTACGCACACGTATACTCTCTTGCTCCTCTCCGCCAATCTTCATCGCGCGAGTCCTCTCTCTCGGCTTATTTTTTCCAATTACAACAGCGCCTTTCCGAGAATACGCGGTTTTAAGCCCGACTATCTTTCTCTCTCGCTGAGATTTATTGCTTTCGCAAATCTCGTTGGTAATATATTTGAAAATTTACAAAAAAAATAAACAAATAAATCCGGCGATTAATTAATTTATGAGAAACGATCGTTTTCTTAATTTACACAGTAAATTAATTACTCGTCTACATAAAATGACGCTCGAGTTGTCTCGGCTGGGTATGTTAAAATTTTAAAATACCAACGAGACCATTGTAACATAATGGAGAGTACAATATAAAAGTACAATTGAACGGGAGCAGAGAGAGAGAGAGAGAGAGAGAGAGAGAGAGAGAGAGAGAGAGGAGCGTCAGTGGCGAGTAAACAATGCACTGAACCGAGAGAGAGAAACTTTGATTTTGAAAATCCCCTCAATGAGCCCCCATGCGTGTAAAAGTCTGACAATAGAGAGTCAAGATTAATGGGAGAGGCCCAAGCGCGTCTGGCTTACTCAGGCCCTGCTACGAAGGCACACCAGCATTCACATCGACCTGTGTCACATATATATCGTGTGACACGCTTAAAACCTTACATCCCATATGATACACTGGTGGTATCGGTACGAAATCCGCATAATAAACTCAGTTTCATACTCCTCGACCCAAATGCAGAACAGCACGAGATTAAAGAGACGCGGTTAAGTACACCGGCTGATTATTAAAAGGGAAAAACGAGAGGAATCCGAGATAGCTGCAGACGGGCTTGTTTAAAAGCAGCGCGTAGGTGTCGTTGGGCCAAGGCTGGATTTCGTTGCTCTCCATCGCGTGTTATATAGCGCGAGATGTATAGAGGAGGTGAGGGGAAGGCAGAAAGAGCTTGCGCGCGGTCCGCTTCTTTCTCACTGCTTGGTATATACGCGCGGCCGCGAGAGAGAGAGAGAGAGAGAGAGAGAGAGAGAGAGAGAGAGAGAGAGAGAGAGAGCAAGATTGGCTCAATTGCCTTAACGAGACGTACGCGGAACACTGCGGCGATTAACCGAACGCGCTTATAGGGCCAATCCGCTATTACATAACGCCGAAATCTCGATTGCTAGCTCTCTTTATGCGAAATCCAAATGTGCGTATACTTAATCAGCAGTTTATGGCATACACATTTCGGATGTTGTTTTGTGCCCACGCACAGTCACGATAATATTCGGCTGCGTTATCAGTTGTCTATTCATGCGTCCAAATGAATCGTTGTTTGCGCGTTTAAATTTTGAAAACAAAAAGAAGAATTAGTACGAAGTCAGCGGAATTGGTTAGGAGAGTCGCGATAAGAGAGTGAGGCACGTAGTAGGCGAGAAGACGAGAGAGAGAGCGCTCGCATCCGCAGATTAAAACGGTTGAGAGCGGAGCTCGTGGTGAGCGGATGTGCGCGAGAGGCTGTATTTTTTGCTCGTGTACTAATTTTGCTGAAAGTTTTATTTTCTGTCTTTTTGCCTATGC
>JAPYYQ010001532.1:0-31595 GCA_030522585.1 Anagyrus pseudococci
GGGGGGGGGGGGGCGGGGGGGGGGGGGGGGGGGGGGGGGGGGGGGGGGGGGGGGGGGGGGGGGGGGGGGGGGGGGGGGGGGGGGGGGGGGGGGGGGGGGAGAGGAGGGTAGCGCGTTGCCGATGCAGCCTAGCGGTCAGGCTACGATATTATCGTTGTCGCGCGCTTCGCCGAGAGAAGAGGGTAAAGTGCTCGAAAGTCGAGCCAAACAGGGACGCGCGGGCGCGAGAGGAGAGAGAGCTTGCCGATCAACCGCCCGGGGACAAATGAAAAGTTGAAGTAGCCATCGTCTATATAGAGCAACAGCGGCCGCACTATAGCTGCAATAGATTATTAGCAAACGGATTTTTCTTCGCGTGGCAGTTGGGATACCATTGGCGATCGAGAAGTTCGAAATTGCTGCTGCCACCTGCTATAATGATTGAATTTGTTAAACGCGCGGAGAATGCGTCGCCGTAATAAATGAGCAGTCGCGTTGTCGACTAAGATGGGAAGGATGCGTTTAGTCTACTCCCCTGCGTACAGAGTATAAAAGTGAGAGAGACAGTATAGGCAGGGGGGTGTCTTTGGGTGTCCCTTGAAACTTGGTCTTGGCCTGGGCGGGCTAGGTTACGCTATATAGCGGTCTGCCCCCAGACGAGAGAGGGAAGGACTATAGGAGGAGTGCAAGGGGTTGTGTGCAACCGGTGGAAGGTGTGTGTCGGAGTGTACGTGCGTGTGCGCGAGAGAGCTAAGAGTTAACGAGCTCGCCGGCTGCGCAGCAGCCACTAATTAGTTGCCTGCGCTGAAAGCCGCTCTCTCTCTCTCGCTCTGCGCTTGCGACGTTTTCCCGCTGTTGCAGCGGCAAAAGCAAAAAAGCTGGCTTTTTTTCGGCCACCTCCCCCCCTGTCATGTGCTATGGCGCAATTGATTTTTTAAAAATGTAGCCACAACGGGGCTGTGATGTACCTGTGAGCTCTGCGCGTAATTGCGGAGCCTCGCTCTTTGCGCGCAAAAACGTTCAGACACGCACAGAGTCTCTCGAGCTGCGGATTAAACTTATTGCAATACGATGGGTTGTAATAAAAATTTGCCGGATTATCTTGTACGCGCGCTATACGTATGCTTTAGCTTCTCGTCAATTAACGCGGCTTGGATCTCGTGCGTGTGTCGAGTCGCGCGGGGCTGGTCTCGGGTGTCTCTCGAGTTTGGCGAGGATGAGAGAGAAAAAAAAGGAGGTGATGATGAGCAATGCTGACAACTCATTAATGCGCGAGTAGATTTGAAAATGTTCGAGTCGCTGGTCCCGCACAATAGGAACAGAGAGAGAGAGAGAGAGAGAGAGAGAGAGAGAGAGAGAGAGCAGGTAGACTCTGCGGGGGGTGCAAGAGTAGGCGCGGCGACGGCTCGAGGGCCCGGGTGGCCGGGGTGAGAGAGACAGAGTTGTCAGTGCAGCACCAAAGAGAAAGACTGTAATTCCTTGGCGCGTTTTCCATTAGAGCCGCACACGAGCCCGACGCGCGCGTATGTCCCCGGGCTTTATGCCTCGGTAACGAGCGGCCCGCTCCTTTTTTTTTTCACGCGTTTCTAGCTGCTATGTACCCCCTGCCTCGCCGCGACGGCTAGATTCGCAGGCTCGATGCCCTACTCCACCCCCGCCCCTGCAGCTCCGCTTTTATTCTTCTTACGGATCTTCCTCTCGCCACACCGCTGTGGTCGTTTGGTGTCGTGCCTGTGACTCGTCCTCACAGTCGACGACGACTACTGCCAACTTACTGTGCCTGACTAACTATACGCAGATGAGCTACTAGATTCTGTTTGCCTAACTTTTATACAGTTCCCATAATAAAACTAGAAAGTGGTTATTTTAGCTGAACTAATTCACGTTATCCAGAGAAAAGCTCCAAAATTCTAGTTGATGCGCGTAACAATTATTACACAGTGCGATCCCGCTGGCTAATAAGTAGATTAATAGAAAACCGCCAAGAAGTAGAAGAAAAATGTTGAAGAAGGCAAAAGGTCCGGGAGCAGCGCAGCTCGCAGCTGAAGACGTACCGAGTAGAGAGCTTTATGGCAGTGCTAGTCGGCGAGTGCTAATTACGAGCGCTGCCGCATAAATCGAGCCGGAGAAGCTCGAGATGAAAAAAAAAAGAAGAAGCATAGAGGAGACGCGAAATAAGTCAAGGGAGTTGAGTGCGCGAGCGAGAGGCCGGGGACAGGGCGGTTGAACGTTGGGCGTTGGAAGTCAGGTGCGCAGGCGCAAAAAGCTGCCGCCGGCTCAGGTGAGTAGTCGCGGTACAGTGTGCCTTGAGTGCCGCTCTCTACGTGATGTACGGACTGAAGCGCCGAGCGCACACAGCCTCCCAGTGCGGCGACGCGAATATACGCCTGCCGCAGACTGTGCTGGGCCAGTGCCCCTTGTGCCTATACGTGCACATCGAAGTTGCACCGAGTTTATGCCTATATACGTCGTAAGGGGAGGGGGAATGGCCGAAGTTGCGGGTAAAACGCGTTGCCCGCAATGGAACGATGAGCGAGCCTGGAATAAAAAACGTATAACGAGCTATTGTGATTGAAGCCCGAGTATATACGTGCGTATGCGCGTCCACGAAAAACGGAGAGGGGAACCGGGGGGAGATAGTGAAAAAATCGGGGGGAAAAAGTAGTGGGAGAGTGCATGAGGGTGTATGTACGTTAGAAGAGAATAGGAACTGACGCGGGGGCGGAGGAGAAGGGAGGCCGCCAGGTTTCTGGCTAAAAAGTATAACAGAGGAATAAAGAGAGGGGGAGGCTATGACGGCGGACAGTTGAGAGAGGGAGGGAGGCTTGCAGGAAGCCGCGAAAAGCGCAGCGCAGGCGCGCCTTTGAAAGAGAGAGATGAGAGATGAGAGAGGGAGCGCGCAAAGGATTCACTGACGCACGCGCATGTCGATCGATTTAGTGCCGCCGCTGCTGCTGCTGGAGCCCCTGCGCTGTTGATAAGTGCTGCTGCTGCTCGGCGACGGGCCGTCCTAGCTGTAAAGATCCGCCGGTGCGTTTTCGCGGGAACCCGCTCTTCTTCTCGACCCTTTACCGCAGGGAAGCTTAATGCTCAGCTGCTGAACTGTCGAATAAAAATTGACCACACAAAAAAGTCCGTGAGCTCTATATGATAGCTCCATGTTTCCATTAATACAATATTTATGTATATATGTAATAGGAGGGTGAGTTTGAACGGGAGAGGAGGTGCCGCGCCCCGAGAGCGCGTGAGCTAGATGGCTGTAGCAGACTGTTATCGGCGGCCGCGGCGGTACGAGGACGTGTGCAATTGCAACACGCCGAGCTGCGGCTCGAAGAATGTTAAGGCTCAGCTGCCGGCCAACTCTTGCTTCAAATCCATTATTTTGCAACGCGAGGAGGAGGAGGAGAGAGAGAGAGAGAGCTCAGACATAATGATTGCTGCAGCGCGTACATAGCAAGAAAACGGAGAGGAGAGTAGGACGGAATATAGGGAGTAGAGGTGTGTGTTGATGCTGGTGGTGCAAGGCTATAGCCGTAACGTCGCGGGGTCACGTACATATCTCGCATCAGCCGCTCAACGCGTGCACTTATGAAGGCTCGTAGCCAGGTCGCTCGGCCACCGCCGCAGCCGCCGCTCACGCGCGGCGCTTCATGATCGCGTAATTACGCTATCAAGCTTGGTCAAGCGAAAGGAGTAGCGAGAAACGCCGCCGCTCTCGATGCGCCCTTGCGAAATTCGCTCCTCCTCCTCCTTTCTTTCTCCGCCTTTCCTCCTTCTTTACACCTCCTATACCTGTCTACCCTTATAAATCCATCAACAAACTGTAATACTTTATTTTTATTCAACTTATTTACACGTTCATTTTTTCGCAGTATGAATTGGAGAAATTATCCCTGTAGGGAAAGCGTGCTAGTTGACGGGAACTAAGCTATAAAAAGAAGGGGGGGAGAAAGGAGATGAGATCGGAAGAGGATCTCGATTATAATCGGATCATCTGCATTACAGGCGCATTAGGTAATGTATCCAAGTATATCGGTTCTCCGATGCGGGTTTAAACAGGGCTTTTAGAATACATAAATCGTGGCAAATCAATAAATTACCCAACGACGCAAAGTCAAAATCTCTCCGACATTTGCCGGCAAGGCCCAGGTCAAACACGCCCCTTTATTTGTATAGACTCGCCGACCACAGGCACATACGGCTCATTGCACAGCAGCAGCAGCAGCAGCAGCACTGTCATTACCGAGCAGAGTCCTAGTCAGCGGAAACTTTGACGTCGGGGATAGAGGACGTTCGGACGTAGTAGCGTTTAGCGTTTTTACGCGGTTTCCACATCACGTCGCCGGCTTGATGCACTTTCCCCCTTCAAGCACTTCTCCGTATAAGCGAACGCCTATATGTGTATTCGCAGTCGTAAAAAATACGAAATTGATTTGGCAAATAACGGCTTCCATATAGGATCTATATATGACGTCAGCCGTAGTAATAACAATAGCGCAGCAGCAGCCGCTACGGGCGCGTTATTTCTTACGCGATCCTTTAAATCAGCGTCGATCATTTCACTCGATGCCGAGAGAGAGAGAGAGAGAGAGAGAGAGAGAGAGAGAGAGAGAGAGAGAGAGCACGGGGCTGAGATGAAATAACAGGCGCGATCGCTCAGCAAGGTGCAATAGACCAGTCTCACACTTGGGGCAGTATTCGAGTATAGGCCAAGGACCGAGCGAAACAGGGAGAGACAGACCGAGAGAAAGAGAGAGAAAGTTGGAGAGTATGGAGGAACGGGTGCGAGGGGAAGACAACAGGACCGAGCAGCCGCACTATAGTAGTGCACACGCGCGCTCGCTCGCGCCTCTCTGCTCTCCTTTCTTTTATGCCCCATTCTTTTTCTCTCTCCGCACATGTGTCACGTTTCTTGGCTTTTCGGAGCAGAAAAACAAAAAGTAATTGCACAATAGAAAGTGCAGCCCCACTGCGTTATGTGCCTTTGGCTATTTTCTACCAATTACCTTTTTTTTTTGTTTTGTCTTCTTAATGCGATTACTATTTCACATCGCCGCGCCAGCCTTTATCCCCACGGTTATTACAACGCAATATCGTTTTCGTATACTTTTTTTTTCTATTACTTTTATTATACACCATGACGATTTTCAACTTTTATCTTTCATCTTATTCTCAAGAGGTCGCATGAAAATTTTTTTAAACTCGCTGCTCTAATGTTTTTAACAAATTGACACTCTGCCTGGGTTCTCATGTCGGCTTAATTTTTCTTGTCGAAATTGGCGTGTCAGATTAGACGGGGCTATAATGGAATAGATATTTTATAACGTCATCTGCGTCGTTTATGAATGGCATATTAAAAAAGTTGCTCATAATAAAATGAAATTGAATTCTGAAATTTTAAAAACTGAAAAGGAAGTTGGTGTATTTATAATATTTATACGAGTGTATATTTTATAAGCAATATTGCTATTAGGTAGGTGAAACTTTTAATTTTTAGGCTACGCCGAAAATAACAATTTGCCAATGGAAATAACGGCTTTGAGCGTCGAGCTGTTCTGCTTGAAGGATTTTCATATTCATTATCGCAGTCACGCTGTAACTAACGTTTAAATATAGTCAATTTCAAACTTTGTATATTGTACATTATAATAATTAATGTTTAAACTAAAAATTTTTGTAATTTTCAAGCTTTATAAGTTTAAAAAATACGGCATACATTATATTGCGAGGTATATGCGCAAATTGAAATTGTATGATAATAATGATTAAGCAGGAATTTTTAATGTCGAAATAAATTTTTAATTCCACGATGTAAACGTAGCAATGGGATAAAACGTCGAAGAGGAGAAAAATGAGGGCCAGTATAGAGGCCGTTAGTCATCGGATCGGCATAAAAAAGTCAGCAAAAAAAAAAGAAGAAGTTGTTTCTCAGGCAAGCACAATCACGCAATGATATAAAGATGACTATAGGTAGGAATAATGGCAAAAAAAAAACGATGGAGTAGTCTGTTCTCGCGGAGAGTATAGAAGGTTAATGGACTTTGAAAAGTCGGATAAGTACGGTGGCGGCCTTGGCGGGTGTTTCAATAGGATGAGCCGATAGTGCGAGAAACGTAAGCTGTTGCAGGATTATCACACGCACGTAATGACCGAGAGAGGCATAAAAGCGAGAGCCTCCGTTTGTGCGAATCTCTGCACGCGCGAGTCTACGTAATGCGTGCGAGCGCGCTCTCCTTAAGCGATATAGACGTTACACCGAGAGAGAGAGAGAGAGAGAGGCTAAGTGGGTGGAGATGAGAGAGTTACGTGGATGATTGTGCGGTACGTGAGTAAAATTTAAGAGGCGAGGCCTCGCCGAGATGTTCAGGCCCGATAAGCGATCCTGCTTTCCACGTCCCCGATCAGACATTTATGCGAGAGACAGGCAGTTCAACAAAAATCCACTAAGCTGCGTGTATGATAAATGCCGCTGGTGCGCGCACATCTCTCGACCTTGTGAGCGTAGCTCGGCCGCGAGGCTTCTTCGCTCATCCCGCCAATCTCTCCAGCATTTTGCGATTGCGTAGGCCTTATAAACGCCATCGAGTCCCCCGCTCGCGCTCGCGCTACTGCAGCCCCGCTCTGTACGTACACTGCAGTCGCGCGCGAGGGGCGCAGCGATATAAAAGAGCCCAGCGTCCGCGGCACTCGCGACACAAAGCGGAGCAAACATGAAGGTGAGTCCGACGACTGCGCGATATATCCGCTCCGACTTTACTTTTCCATGCCTCGGCTTTGATTCGCCCCATCAAGAACCAGTGTACAGGGGGATAGGCTATATAAATATCGATAGAGATAGCGATCAAGGGCTATTCAATGCTCCAAATCTGTTTCTTATTTCACGCGTGTTGCGCGTGGCGGGGCAAACATTTCATTGCCGCACCCTCGCATCCCCATATTCTTCCAGCCCACTCCCCGACCAGCCCGCATCCCTTTCGATCTCCCCCTGGGGCAAAGATTCCTAATAGATTCAGTGCGGTATGTGTTGAGTGGTAGATTCCACCGCAGAAATCCGTCACAAAGTGCGCGAGTAATCTTGTCCCGGCTAATCTTTATGTACCGTTGACGGTTTGACGTATGAGATTGTTATGTACTGCTTCCAGTTGTCACTAGCGCGCGGATTCTCAGCTGGCAATGCTCTACCCAAGCTGCTGCTACTTTTCGTCTTGACTTTTGGCCTGGCACAAGGTTCGTATGTTGTAACCTTTCGTAATCCCCTTTCACCTTTTCCGGTTCTCTTCTTCAATTATATAACAATATAAGAGATAGCGAAGACAGCAAGTGGGGCAAGTTACGAAAAGAACCTCGTGTTTCTAGGTACCTATGGGCCTTGGAAGTCATCGTACGGCGGTGGGGGCGGCGGTGGCTGGAGCAGCGGAGGCGGTGGCGGTGGCAAAATCATCAAAGTTATCACGATAAGCAAGGGCGGCGGCGGCAGTAGCGGCGGTTGGCCCTGGAAGTCCGGCGGCGGCGGTGGAGGAGGAGGCTGGAAACCGTCATCAGGATGGATTAGCGGTGGCGGCGGCGGCAGCAGCGGTCCGTGGAAGTCCAGTTCTGGCTGGAAGCCAGCGAGCCTTGGCAGCGGCTCGGCTTGGGCTGGCTCGAGCAGCTCTTACGCCTCAGCCTGGCCTAGCTCAGGCTGGTCCAGCTCCATCGGCTCCTCCTCGTCATCCGGTTGGCCCAGCTCCTCTAGTTCTGGTTGGCCCAGCTCCTCTGGTTCTGGTTGGCCCAGTTCGTCTGGCTCTGCTTGGGCCAGCTCCTCGGGTTCTGCTTGGCCGAGCAGTTCTTCTGGATGGAAATCATCGGGCGGCTCGGCGTGGCCTTCATCTTCTTCAGGTAACCTAACGCATTACTCTTCATTCGCGTTTCTTTAGTTTTCAGCGATTTCTTTGATTTATTCGCCGCAAACGAATTTCTCCCTCTTTATATTTCCGGGTTAACGAGAAAAACCAAATGATTAAATCGTAAAGTCAGCTGTTTAATGTTATACATTTTTATTAAACAATAAATTTTTTAAATTTTTTCTTGGAAATTGTAGTTGCGGTTTATAACGCGAATGAACAATAATTTTCGGTTGGCTAGACTCGACTGACTACGAGGCTTAAAGAAAATAATAAAAATTTGAAAAATCGAGTTTACTGTAGTTACCGGACTAACACGTAAAATTGATTTTCGTTTAACGAGCCGGAAGGTCGTTTACCTTTGGGCTTTTCAAAGTAAAATAAGGCTAAGAGAAAAAGAAAGGGAAATAAAGGAAGAAAATGAAGACGGGTGGTGGAATGGACGGAGGAGGCGAAGAAGCAGAGAAGTAGGAATTTTTTTTTTCTAATAGAGTTAATTTTCACTTTTCTGGAGCTCGAAGTATAAGCCTGGCAAGCTAAGGTTTGTCGAGCTTTCACGCTACTGCAGGTGTTGGCGTAAATGCTGGCTTGGCTTGCAGGTTGGTGGGACTAAGCTGGTTGCTAGGAAGAAAAGGAGAGAAAAAAAAATGGCAAAGCTGATGGAAAGAGAGAATAAACGACTCGCTGTGCAAGGAAAGGGAGCTGCTCCCGCTACTGCTGCTGCTGCCACCGAAAGAAGAGAGAGAGAGAAAGATAGCGATACGTACGACGTCGGAGCAAAGCCTAGGGCAACGTTCTTTTTGCATCGTAAAACTCGTCTGTATAAAAATTGCACTTGCTTCAATGAAATAAAATGTTATATGATATAATAAAAGAGGATGATTAAATTTTGAAAAATATAGAAAAGACGAGGAAGAAAAATGGCGAGTCTTCTTGAGCAATTTAAAAATTTGCCAACTATTTCCTAACTCGATCCGATAAAATGATTTTCTATCGTAATTTTTTTTTCCTTACTTCTTTTTTTTGTGAGAAAGTTGATGGTCACGCCCAACAACGGCGAAGCTGGTGTATTCGCTCGCCTTGAGGCAAGGTAGATAGTATACAGGTTCCGGTCGATATTTTGGCCTTAAAGGTAAATATCAGCTCATTGTTGCCGATAGGATACTTGAAGCATTTATTTCAATTTTTCAAAATTCAATATTTAATGGAAAATTATTACGTATTTTCGGGATTCAAGGATACCGGTATTTTGTTGAATGGAAAAATGAATTATTAAAAAATGTAAAAATTTCTATGTAAACCTCTATAACTCGGGTATTTTGTAAACATAGCGAAGATTAGAAAAAATCGTGTAAAGTAGTCTGTAAAATTTAAAACGTAGTCTTACGTTTATAGGGTATGCAAAGAATTACGATTCGGTATGCGCAGCGAGATAGAGATTCAAATACCTCGATCGTGTAAAGTTTTCCATCCTCGTTTTGATCGGAAAAAGAAGTACGTCGAACGACTAAGAATCTACTTTCTCTCACTTTTACTAAAGTGTACACAATTTTCAAAACAAATCTTTCTTTTTAACAAAAATTAACAAAATAAATTTTGAAAAATTAAGAAAAATCATTTTAAAATATTTCTTAATATTCCAAATAAAATTCAGAGTGAATTAAGCGGAGAACTGCTCGACAACTGCCTCAAGGCTTGGGCGATAAAAAAGAGGAGGTAAGAAAAGCATTACGGGCATCGCCGTCGATGACTACTTCTCCAGAGTGAATGATTAGTGGGCCTATGGCGTTCGATTGGCAGCTATCGAAGGAGCAGGCTGGGCGCGCATAAAAGAAAGTTACGTCGTTGGGGAAGATTTGTAGCGCAGTCGCGGGATCGTCGGCGAGGGCACAGACTGCAAATAACTGCCGTTGTGTACGACGTGACGAGTACGTACTCCTTCACGTCGCTCAATCCTTTCCACCCTCTTGCCCCTCCTACTTTCTCTCTCTCACACACACGCGCGTTCACACTCACGCACAGGCGCACACTTTCCCCTTCTCCCTCTGCTTTACTCTTTCATAGCAGTACGCGCGAATTTCAGTTCATTCCTTTGCGAATACTTTCGCTAATTAGCAGGTAATTTTCCCGATTTAATTGCATAAGTGTGCAGCAGTGCAGCGAGTGCACAGGACGAATGAAGAGCCTGCGCAAGGGAGTAGTGCGCGCGCGCGCCCGGCGCTTGCTCGGAGGATTCATTAGGGCTGGAATCCGCCGGAAAAGTTTAAACTTTATCTAGACAGATCGATCCAGCGAAACTACTTCAATCTCTGCCCTACTGTTTATTGCATCGCATTATGACGATGATAATAATAACGATAACGATGTACAATAATTATTATGATGATGCTATTACTTTTTTTTGTCAACATCGACCATTTAGTCGAAGTGTCGTTGTCCCAGATCTCCAGTTGGACAGGTGTTCCTCCAAGACTAGCAACTTTATTCATTTATTCAGTTGAGCATTAATCGTACAAATCCAGCAGGCATCTCTCGTGCATGTTTATTTCATCCCCCGGCTGTTCTAACGGACTATCTCCGGAGATATCTCCGCAGCCAGACAAAGTGCAGGGCTAGACGAGTATACTGGCTTGCCGAGAGAGCAAATAAGAGAGTACTTTTTCCTTCTTTTTTTTTTGGAAAAAGCAACTTTTCTCCTTGATAAAACAAATGTTTGGCCGGCGCCGGGGAAAATAATGTCTATAACCTCCCCACGGCGTGTTAATTACGGAGTCGTGTTAGTTTCTTAGAGGCGAGCAGGAGCAGCAGCAATACCAGTACAGAGTTATTCCCAACCAAGCCGCGGTAAAAAGTCTCGAAAACTCGAAAGCGCTACACTCGATGCTAATTGAGCTCTTTAAACCAGGGCTTTTTCAATTACGTTAATTTAAACCTCTTCTCCCTCCTCGCCGCCGCCCTCCCCCCCTCTTCACTCCGCAGCCTACGTTACTTTCCTCTCTCTCTCTCCCTGCCTCTCTTACTGCTTTTCCATTTCCAAAAGCTGCTGGTTTTCCAACTCGCTTGAATTCATTTACTTTTACGGCTTTCTCCCATCTTCTTTCTTGTACGTTCATTTCTCTCTCGCACACGCACACACACTCACGTTCGCCATCGATTTTTTACTTTTTATCACGGTTATTCAACTCGACATTCCAAAGTTTGCTTTTATGATAGTTTGAACAAAAAAATCAATAAATGGAAAAACGCTGACAAAACGCGCTTTCTTTAAACCTCATGTTTTACTCGAGAAAATGGAGGGAAAAAGGACAGAGAGAAAGGAATTTATAATAAAAACAATACAATAGGCCGAGAGGCTCGGGTACGGCTTTGTCGCGAAATTTTCGCGAAGAAATCGTTTCCGCGTCTTCTCGATCCCAACGCAGTCGTCCGATCCGAGAATTGTTTGGGAATCTCATAATGGCATTGTATATCAAGGAGATAAAAGGACAAAACGGGGAAATACGTGTAAATGCCGACGAGGAAGGCAAAAAAAACCACTAACAGACGAAATACAAAATTAAATGTCTTTGAATGTCTGTGTAAAGCTTTTTCTACAATCGTCCAAAAGATCAGAAATTTACGCTTGCATTTGCAGTAGTAGCAGCAGCTGCAGCAGCGGCAACAGCGCGTCTCGAATATATGAGAGCCGGAGGTAAGGAAAGAAAACTGAAAGTGCTGCGCCGCTGCGTTTAGAGAGTGGAGATGAAATGAGTAAAAAGAAAAGAGACGAGTGCTGGAAAAAGAAGAGGTGGCAGCACAGCAGGAGAAGAGGGGAAGAAGAAAAAAAACGAGTAGCGCGCGGAATAAAAATTCCGTATATTCCTTCTGATAGCATCAATCCACAAGTCATTTGTGGATAATGGAAAAGATAGTGCGGTGGGAAATGAGAGCGCGCCGTTTACATCCTCCCCCCGTACTGCCAGCCCGTGTGTTCAGCCCGAGAGCTTTTCTGCAAATGTATACGCCCGCGCGCGCGAGAGAGAGAGAGAGATGCGTCGCGACTACCATCGCCGGTCCATTACGTGTTTCCAGCCCGCTCTGCCTAGACAATAGCTTTCAATTTTCCCTAAACTCGTCGCTCCTGTTATTGCAATTAAAAATTAACGGAAAAAATTTAATCGCGATATGGAATTTTGATGATGGGCTTTTATGCAGTGATGCACGTCGATGCTCGATTCAGCGACGTAAAAATTGCTTATAGATGTATACACAATATACCTTAAGTTATACGTATATACACAGAGTCTCTGAGTGAGGGCGTATACATAGGAGGCCGGGGCTGCCGGCGGCGACTAGCGGGCAGCTGGCGCTTACGCTTTAAGATCTGATGCAGTAGCAGCAGCAGCAGGCAGCACATAAAAGAAACGTGCAGTTTACGCGTCTACTTAAATGTACGAGTGGTCGTGGGCAGAGGGGCCTGGGAACGAGGCCGGGCAGTGCGCGGGGGGGGTGGCGGAGGGAGGTAGGCTAGGGCTGAAAGCAGAATAGCAAAGCGGGCCGCTCTTTGCCCGGATTCGCGACTCTTGCCCCTTTGTTTCTCTCTTTCACTTTTAGCAGCCACCCCCGCTCTGCTCCTCCACCTCCTGCTGCTGCTGCTGCTCCACCATCAACGCGAGCTTGCTCGGCGAGCTCGAGACTATATACTAGAGAGAGGCGAGCCGGAGTGAGCTGGAGCGAGATAGTCGTGGCGAGGGGGCGAGGAGGTGGCCGGTGCGGTGGGGGTCGGCGAGGAGGAAGAGCAAGGGAGACGAGCAGCTGGCAAGAAAGCCAGAGTGGAATTGCGGATTAGGGAGTCTAGCTCGCTTTCTTTCATTCCGGCAGTCTTGCGCTTGCAATCTTTGCCTGCGCGCACAGAGAGACAGACAAAGAGCTGGCTGCTATTGCTGCCGCTGCCGCTGCTGCTGCTGCTGCTGCAGAAGGGAGCAAAAGGAAAGATTGCCAGAGTCGAGAGGAGGGCTGGCTCGGGGGAGGATGGCCGAGGGACGGAGAGAAAAGAGTGCGGGAGTGGCAGAGGGAGAGAGGCCTGCTGAACAACCGAGCAGCCGAGCGCGATGCGCGCGGTAATGAGAGGAGCGCCATTTTCTCAGGACGAATCGCTGAAAATGTCTTGTCGGGGCCAGCGGTCTTGTGTTGCCGGCTGCGCGCGCCGGCGACAGCGGCAACAGCCGCTCCAGGATATCCCTCTGCAGCGACGGACGTGTCCAAGAGGCTCGTCACTCGCCTACCACCCCCCGCCTAGCCCCGGCTCCCGAATAACCTTCTCCCTCAGTTCTGCACTCCCCCCCCATTCCCTCGTACCTGCTACGACTACCAGCGACCACTACGACCACCACTAGCATCCAGCAGCCGCTCCTTCGCTCAAACTCAACCTCTCGGACTATTATACTCCAGCGGCCAGTGCACTTTTAATTACGTTCCTCTCGACTATACAACCAGCTAAGCAGCGGCAGTACCGCTCGCCCCCTACTTTTATTCTCCCAGCTTTTTATTCTTACTCCCTACACGTGTGTATATCACTGCGTTTTACATTCTTCTTCTTATTCTTCTTCTCCCAGCACGGAATCGCCTCTCTACCTTTTATTATGTGTGCAAATAGCATTTTTAGCATAACGCACACTTTTTTTTTATCTCCGTTAAAGATTTTTGACCTTTCTAATTGTCGTCGTTACTTATTCGATTTTCGATATTTTTCAAATATGCATTTCAATTGAAATGTTCGCGAAAATGAGCGATAATAAGATTTGAAAAAATGCCTTATGGTATATAAAAATACGAGTAAAAGTATAGAGGAATAAAACAGGAAAAACCGTAGCGAGCATTTATTTCCAAAGCGATAAATAATAGACTGGATATAAAAAGGAGCTCTTGCAGCGCCGTAATGTAATATAATTGCTCGATTGAAATTCAAAGAAAACAAAATGTAATATTAGAAATGAAGAATTAACGGAGAGACGATCGAATGATTAAAATAAAACATTATAGATTCGGTGTCTGGGCCGATGAAAGTATAGGTTGGGTAGTAGGTAGGTAGATAAAGCCGTAGATTTGACATAGATAGGCATAAGTAGGAAGAGCGTGTGATGAAATAAGCGAGAGAGAGCACCAAAGGAGATGAGGAGGAGTATGAAAGCCGCCGCGCGGCCGGCGAGTTGGGCTGAAGTGAAAAGGGCTTTTCTTACGCCATTGACCGCCCCCCCTCCCCCCCCCCCACCTCCTCAGGTCGTATCTGGCAAGGGCCGTAGCTTGGAAAAATGTCAATTTAATTATGAGCCTTCACGTAGGAGCACGTTCTCTACGTGCTCTATCTACTCGGGGCATCGAGGCAGGTCTATATAGACCAGCTCGTCGATAGTTTTCCTTTGTCCCACCCCGGCTTCTAAGCCGAAAAATGTTGCGATGACGATGTATACAGAGAGAGAGTATAAAAGCAGGGGGTGGGGGTGGATCGTGGAGTGCCAAAGCTCCAAAGCGAGTGTACGAAATAAAAAAAAAGGGGGAGGGAAAAAAAAGGTTATCGTTCTCCCTCTCTCTCTCTATCGCGGTTACAGTGCTAATGGCCCAGTGCTGGATCTGGCAATACTAGATGATAGAGGACAAGCTTGAGCCCGGGCCGGGGAAAAAGGCGAAAATGACCAGGGTATATAGGAGAGCGGGAGGAAAAGTGCAGCGTAGCTGCGCATATCGATCACATAGAGCTGAAAGAGAGAGAGAGGCAGAGAGAGGACAGAGAGGTAAAGAGAGGGAAGAGGAGGGGGAGGAGGCTGAGCGAGAAAGTGCTTTTATACGCTTTGGCAAGTAGTGCCAGGCTTCCTGCGCACCTATACACGTTCAGCTTTATGCATAGAGACATAAGCAGCGAGAGAAAGAGCGGCGAGTGAGAAAAAGAAGGAGCTATGGGAAAAGGAGGGAGAAAAATATAGACGGAAAGGGCGAAATGAGCGGCGAGGAGAGAGAGAGAGAAAAAAAAGATATAAAGTTGCTCGGAGCTGGTTAGACCGGCGGTGCGCGGGGGAGAGTTGAGCTAGGGCCGGATAGAAAAAGAGAGAGAGAGAGAGAGAGAGAGAGAGAAAGCGAGGGAGGTGCGTGTGCCAGTGCGGCGGAGCCGGCACTAGCACCGGCACAGCGGGCTTCTTGTTATTATTTTTTGTTTAACGTTGCGCCCTCGAGGAAACAATAGCGAACCGAGTGATGCGAGAAAAAGGGAGCGGGGGAGAGAGAGGGAGCGTGTCGCTGCACTAGCCTCAATTCCGTAGCCTCGGGTATGATTTTAACGATGTGCTCGGACATGGGCGGCGGTATCGCGCTGCCGCCGCCGCGAGCTGCAGCAGAGCGTCTACGCGGCTCTCGTGAGGTGGAACGAGCAGGGGGAGGGGGGAGAGCGAGATACAGGGGAAAAGGGGAAACGGATGAGGGGGCAAAAAGGGGAGCGCCGGCAGCACCGCGAACGCGAGAGGGAGAGCAGGCCGCGAGTGAGATGCAGACTCGGGCGAGGAATCGTCCCTGATGCCGTCGCCCCCGCCGCCACCGTCGTCACACCATCGCCCCCCGCCGCTCTATGCCGTGGCGGTATAGCGGCCACCGCCGCTGCCGCTGCAGCTGCTACACGTCTCGGAGCGCTCTGTGCGTCTCGTCTTGCCGACGAGAGAGAGAGAGAGAGAGAGAGAGAGAGAGAGAGAGTCTCTCCCTTGCAAGCTCTATCTAACCCCGCCTCCTCCCATTAGCTCGCATTCTCTTCCAGTGCTCTTGGCGGCTAACAACGCAGAGAGACAGAGACAGAGAGAACGTACAAGTGTGCGTGTGAGCGAGAGAGAGAGAGAGAGAGAGAGAGAGAGAGAGAGAGAAAAGTGAAGAGGCAGTATTTAGGGGGACGAAGGAAGCCCTTGCACTTTTCTCAATTTCTTCTTCTACATCCTTTCTTTCGATCGTCTCTACTCGGCCGCCCCCTCCGCCCATATACTACTATCTTCCCTGACTCCTCACCTTTCTCTTCAACTCCTCCCCCGGACTCGGCTTTCTTGAGCTCTCTCTCTCTCTCTCCCAACTTCTTTCTTGCCGTCTTTCTGCCTCATACGGCACCTTTTCTACCCCTATAGAGAGGCCCTCGCTCATAGTCACCGGCTCCTTCGACAGCCCCGCCGCCGCCACCAGTCTCTGCTGTTCTGCACAAGAAGCAGTTAAAGTAAAAGACTGCGCGCGCGCGCCACTTTATCATCTTTCATACTTTTTAACCTTTCTCTCTTATACAGCTATATAATCCCGGCTCCTCTTCTCGACCGCCCCCTCGAACACCATCTCACGTTACTTTCCTCTTTCTCACACACTCGTTCTCTCTCTGGGGCTTTGTATCTTGAGCAACTTTATGAAAACACCTCTTGTTCCTCTAATTATTTTCCGGCTAATCGATAAAAACTTTTCTCATCATTGCCATCCGTCTCTTCTTTGCCTTCAACTTTGGCGAACTTGCTCTCTGCGGCTTTTTCTTTCTTAGCCCCTTAGCTCATCTCCTGATCTCGGCTCTCTTACTGTTAATAATAATCCTGGTCTACTGGCTACACGATTATACCACTTACTTCACGCACGTGTCGTCCTTTGGAGAATAGAGGACTACTCCTAAAACGCTGAAACTTTATACCGTGAAGATTAACCCCTTTTTTTTATTTTTTCTTGAACATGAGAAAAATAAAGTTTCAGCGTAATCCGATATTTTATCCCTACAGAGTTAAAAATGTAAAAAATATTAAAAGCCTTTATAGTGTATTTCGATACAAGTGCGTAAAAAGTGATTCGTAACGAGCGTGAGGTTTGTCGTCCGAGCGAAGCGAGGGTGACAACTCACACGAGTTGTCACCCTCGTCATTTAGGAAAAATATCGTTCGAAAAGTATCGAATGATATTTTTCCTAAATGCGTGCACTTTGCGCACGCATTTAGGAAAAAAAATTAACCAGCGCATATCGAGCCAGCGGCCAGCACACATTGAGAATCGTAAATAATTCGCAACTGCTATATTTTCTTCTTTTTAATTGATCGAGCACGGACGCGGTCTATTCCGGTGTGCCGGGTATGTATACGTATACGAATAGCTGGAGCAGCCGAGAGAGCGGCTGGTTAAATGACCCCTCTATTATGAGAAGCACTTGTGTCGCCGCTCGGCATTCGTAGGGGGATTACGTGTTTGCTCAACAAACGCTCGTTCCCTCTCTCTCTCTCTCTCGGGCGAAGGACACTCGTTTCAGCATTCGACTCTTGCCAGCATTAATTTTCGGCCTTAAAGATTCGCACTCGCGGTATACACAAGCCCCGGGACTCGTTTTACGTAAACGCCGTTATTAATCGTGTAAAGCAAATTCGCAATTACGTGGATCGTCCGTTGTCCTTTAATTCTCGTATAAATACCAGCTTCCCCCTCTCGTCGAAATTTTATAATCCTACGGCTCATTTAATTTGTAGCGCGTATTGTTGCAAGGTGTTCGTCGCTCTGGATCACGCTTGTAATGGGAGGTATAGGGGGGGGGGGGAGGGGAGATTAAACGGAGCTTGCGCGGGTACACGCACACACACACGTGTACGCTCGCGCGCTCACTCGTACCTTGACAAATTAGTGAAAATGGGTGGAATATGTTGAAGCGGTTATTTCGGGATGACTTATGTCGTCGGTTATTTATTATTCGTATGGCGAGAGCGACTGAGTTTCAGACACTGCGCCCAGCCAGAGCGGGGGTTGTAGACCTCGGAAGGATACGCGAGCTATATATATATATATATATATAAAAGTTGGGGATGCTAGGGGAAGAGGAGACGGGGCTGGAAAAAAGAAAGTTGCATCTTGAGCAAATAAAAAGCAAGAAAAGAGAGAGGGAGGGAGGGAGAGAAAATGCCCGGAAGGCTTTAGCGTGAGCGCAGGATGAGAGAAGCGTGCAGTTGGTGCCGAATTAAATTTGCATGGGCAGCAAGTGATTTTCTTAAAAGCTCCTGTTGAGACTCGAGTTGAATCCTTTTTGAAATGTGACAAGCCTCTCATGAAAATTTCATGCAATTTACATTTGGCGAGGGGCCGAACCACTGCTGCTAGTTATTGTACTAGTAGTAGTAGTAGTAGTAGTAGTAGTTGGTAGTAGCAGTAGTAGTGCCCAGAGATAAACGGATGTCCGGCAGTGAGGGGCGGAGAGGGACGAGGCGCCTTTTCCACGCTATGCTTTTATTAAGACGCGAGTCGAGTGTAGCGTAAAAGTAATCGCGGAATAGACGTGGAAGACAGAGTCGAGCAATTTAGCAAGGAGAGGCTGCTGGCGCAGAAAGAGCTTCCTCTCTCTCTTGCTCTGGCGAGGGCGGTGGCGTTGATGCTGGCTTTGCCTCCGCTGCTGCTGCTGTTGCCCGGCTGCTCGAGCCCGAGCAGCTCGGCTGGTCGATGAAGCGAGCCGCGTAATTGCGCGCGTCGCGGCCAGCAAAAAATTTCAATGAAGAAGCGGCCCCCGTGCCGTTGGCGCCTCCCGGCCTCCCGGCGAGCGCGCGCTCTCCTACCGCTGCCAGCGCGCTTCGATCCAGCGTTGCGCTCTCTACAGAGCCGAGCGCGCGCGCGCGCGCTACTTCTCAGACGCGCTCTTTGCTCATCTTCTCTAACTCTCATCCCCTTTCTCCAGCAATAGCTCCTATGCATCCTAACTATCCTCTATTCCCCCGAAATTGTGTCATTGTCATCTTGAAAATGGAAACCCCCTGGCTTTCGTTTTTCCCTGTTGCTGCATGAAAGAGGCCTGACCTCTCCCCGGCCGCTCTACTCCCCCGCTCCTCCTGATAGAGCGCCACTACTGGTGGTGGAAGCTGCCGCTGCCGATGCTGCTGCTGCTGCTGCTTCTGTTGCGCTGGAGCAGGCTTAAGTAGGGGCGGCGCTGCTGGTACTGATAATAGTAGGGAGCTGCTGGTGGTGGTGGTGGTGGTGGTGGTGGTGCCGTTCCACCTGCTCCCGAGAGCGAGAGAGGAGAAGAGAGAAGCGCGCGCGCGGCAGGCTGTCGCTGGCTGAGAGGGCCGGGAGTGGGGTGGCCGAGAGAGAGAGAGAGCAAGGGAGGCGCCTGCGCCCGGCACGAATCCCGATCTCGCGGGAGCGCGAGCATCGCAGTCGCAGCCGGCACCGTGCGCGAGCTGCTGCAGCTTATACCGAGGGACAGAGCGAGTACCCCCCATGACGCTGAGGTCGCGCCGCACCAAGCTTAGACCCCTACAGCAGCTCCTCCGGTAGTTGAGCTGTCATCCCAGCCGCGGCAATAGCAGATGCTGCTCAGCTTGGATTAAAGCCAAGTGCGCCGTATTAAAGGGGCTGTCCGCGGCGTACGATATCACCCCCCAGTGCCGCCAGTACGTATGAGGCGGCTTGTGCGACCCGCTGCTACTAGTCAGCCCCGTGAGCAACCTCGCCGCCCCCGAACGGCCAAAAAATCCGGAGCGGCCGCGACGTCGAGTGAACGGCTGGCGTACAACGCCGGGGGACACTGACCTCTCCTATCAGCAGCAGCGCTTTTTTGCTCGTGTTTATACCCGGAGTTCAAGAGTGATGTTGTTGCTGCGGCTGCCGGCACCTCTACCATTGCTCCTACTGCTGCAAAGCCTGAAAAGCCTACAGAGCCGGAGGAGCGAGCGCTCCTCGCTTTCCACGAGATTTGCAGGTAAAACCACCCCTCCCCATCTTCCGAGAAAATCTAAACCTGTGCGATCATCTCAACATGTGTGTCTGTGGGTGTGTGTTCCATATGTATACAAGCGAGTGGTATAATATCAGCATTTAGCGATTCATAGAAAGTTTATAAGTAGAAAAAATGATAAATACAAGCGAGAGAGACGAGGGTGGCAGGTGGAGTGGGTAGGGGTGGAGGGTGAAGGAGGAGGCGAGAGAGCGAGGCAGGCGGGGGAAGGCTGTAACGGAGCTCGCCGTCGCCGGTGTGCCGTTTTTCCCTGGGGAGGGTCTCTCGGCTTTGTCCGCGCTAAACAGCGGCCGCCGCGCACCGTCAGCAGACGCATCACAGGCTAAGCTGCCCCTTTCGGGAGGACTACTCTTGCTCTCGCGTCGTATATAGCCGTAGACCGTGATTAAAGCTCCCACTCGCTTTATTCTATCTCATCCTCGGTTTGCGCGCCTCCCCCCAAGAGCTTCGTCGTCGACGACGTCGTCGTCATTCATGGCTCTCTCTCTCTCTCTCTCTCTCTCTCTCTCGCTCTGAGAGGCCTCTCGCTATACTTGCTGCTCTTGTGGCTCAAAGTCGAGCGGGTAAAACGTGCCCGAGCGCATTTCTCCCTATCTCGCGATATAGCAACGAGCCTTCCTCTTTCTACTCCTCCTCCCTCTAAACTCCCCCTCCATCTCCACCGCACCGTCTCACACCCCCCTCCTACGCTCGCGTATATATCCTGCGCCTCGGTCTTTGCCCTTCTCTTATCCTCCTCTGCGCACCCGCGCGCGCTTCGGCTCAATTAACCGTAACACCCTGACACTGCAGCATGCTGCTCCTCTCTATCCGCATACATTACGTTTTTCCCCGGGGCTGAAAATTTAGACTTGCTTGAAAGTTCGTGGAATAGCCTGTTGACTTCACAATTGAGTGTGTCTCTTCTACTTTCGCGACTTTTAGCCTTATATCCTAAAAGATCCTCACGCCTTACTCTCCCATCCCTCCTTCTTCTTCTTCGTCTTCTTCTATTTCTACTGTACTTGAAGAGTACGCATATTAACGTCATTTCAGCTACGCCACAAAGTCAGGCATTTTTTTCAGCAGCACATTTTTTGTCTGATCTTGTTTATTACGAATAAAAATTTTATTAAATAAACTAAACCAATGAATATCAGCATCGACACAACCCCTTGAAAAAATCTCATTATCGCAATAATATTTTCAAATTTCCAGCAGATAGACAAAAAAATAATAGCATAAGAGCGCTCATGGAGTTAAGCCAGGTTCATAAAAGCCCGTCGGTTACGTCGGCCGATTGACTTGGCAACATAAATTCGAAGGTACAGAAAAGGACGCATGCACACACGAGAGTTTCCGTCGCGTAGTAAAGCAAAAAAAAAATATATATATAATGCGTTTCGAAGAACGTGGGCAAACTTTTAAAGCGCGAGTAAATATTTATCTCGATCAAAGTATTGAAAACTCGATAATACTTGGATTACCGGCCGGAGTTGCAGGAGCTGCAGGCGTCCGCGGGGGGCTATAGCTTGCCAGTGGGCGCACGTGCCGGGGGGAGGGGGGCGGTAGTTGGAAAAAAGACGTTATCGACTTTTCGCGCATCTTACGAAAAGTAAGATAGCCCATCGCTTCTACTTTCGGCTTCTCTTCCTCTTCCCTCAACTTGTTGACGGAAGCTTTTTAATACCCCATAGCCGCTCCTGCCGAATGGTTACGCTTCCTCTAATAAAGAGACAACCTCGGCTGCCTGTGTATGGCGGCAATAACGCTGCAAGCTCGGTCTTAATTTAACACGAGTCTCCTCATTGGCTCACCTACACGCCCACGTACACGGGGTTGTGCAGCAGGCTTCAGTTGTCCTACCCCAGGCAGCAACTTTAATCGAACATCCCGTCTATCGGCTTCGTGTATCTAAACTCAAGATTGATGGAAAGCGCTAACTGACTCGCTTCCCCGAAAGCCTATCTATCTACTGCAGGCTCCTCATCCTCCTCCTCCTAATCATCAGGCTCTTGACGCGAAATTTAATATACGCGCAATTCGGCTACTCTGCTTATTAGACTCTCTCACGCGTATAACTACCTTCATGGACAATTTACTCTTGCGTTCGTCTCATTTTGTTCTGTCCGCCTGAGAAAGACAGGCAAAGGGCGAGGAACAATCTGATTCGCCAATGCGAATAAGACAAAATTCAAAGCCATTTCAAAATTTAAAGCTCAGTGAAGTCAATTCTTATTAATAAAGCTGGTATCGAGGTTGTTGCTCGCCAAGAGTGCGTTCTCAGCATAAATCAAGCGAGTGCGATTCCAAAAATTCGATCGTATCTTACAAGCATTTGCATTTTTGTCACTTGTACGTCTACCGCTGGAAGGGGGAACGACGACAAGTGTAGAGCTGCTGATAATCTCACGACAATACTAGGCTTGAAGCGCCAGTAGTGAGTATCAAGCAATAGCTCGAGTTGAGCCGTTGCTCGCCGGTGCGGCGGGAGAGAGGATAGGAAGGGGCCTGGGTAGTGGGCGGGTGGCCTGGGCTCCGTAGCGAAGTTATGCCGCGTTGACAATGTGCGCGACGACAGCCGGTGTCCGGCAGCGCCAGCCCGACTTTGTTTACCCTGAAAAGCAAGTATCTCCGTGATATAGTTCAATCTGCCCCCACCCCCTCTTCTCCAGCCTGGGGCTTCAGCCTGCCTGATATACGTGTATGTGTAGGTGTGTATGGGCGAGCGGGTGCCGCGTACCAGCTGCCACTCATCATTCTCTAGGCACACGCAGCCACGGGCAAATACAGAGGCTCCTCTAGCCGCACTGCATCGGCTACCGCGAAAAGGCATGTTTGATCACGAGAGAGGCTTGCCGTTCGCACTGCAAACCTCTGTACTCGCGACTAGCTCCGGACCTCCTCTATATTTGCTCGGCTAATCTTTTTATCCGCTCGGTACGCCATCTCAAGAGAGAGAGAGAGAGAGAGAGAGAGAGAGAGAGAGAGAGAGAGAGAGAGAAGGCTACATCAGTAGCAGGAGGAGGAGTAGCCCAGAGAGAAAGAGAGAGCAGGCCAAACGGCAATATCCTCCGGCGTTGTATTTGCTCCGCTGGGTGCCGCTCTGCTGCTATTCTTCCTCCTTTTTCTCCTTTCCAGCGTGTAGACTAGCTGTGTGCTTGGTAGCGCCGTCGCCGTCGTCGGTTGGAAAGCTTCCGGGTGGCATCCTCCATCTCCGCGGCCCTTCTCTCTCCGATTATCGAGATTGTCGACGCCTCGTCGTCGTCGTCGCCGGGGCGCCTTCCTCTCTGCGGCGGGTAAAAGCTCTCGTCGGCGCGAGCTTTCGCTCTAGTCAGCAGCGGCGGCGGCGGCGGCGGCGGCGCTGGTTTGGCACGCGGCAGGGCTGGGGCGTCAAGCGGGGAGCGTCGATCGATAATCGTGGCCCGCATCGCGCCTCTCGCAAACGTTTGCCGGCGAGAAACTACGCCTCGGGCCTCGAGATAGAGAGATGCGTAAGGAACGCCGAGAATCTACCGAGCGCCAGCCTTACTCCTGCCCCCGGCAAAGTGGCCCCCCCAACTATTTCTCCCTCCCTCCCTCTCTAACACATTCAAACACACTCTTTATCTTTAATAGGCATTTCCGGAAAATATCCATACAGGCCTTGCTTGTCGTCAATTGCTAATCTTCATGATTTCCAACTTCGATAAGGAGCTTCTTTTCCGACCTCTTCAATTCGTAATTTACAATTTTTCCATATACTTTCAACGCCGTCTCTTTTCGATCTAACAGATTGACTAATTGCAATGTCAGTCACAGATTTGAGTGATTATTTTTCTACTATACTATACACATCGCAGGCAATTATATTCCTTAATTAATTATATAGTTCAGCTTTTGTTGTTCAATTTCAATTTTGGCCATTCAAAATTTTCTCATTCCTTGCAGTCATTAATGAGGCTAATTAAAATTATAATCTCCAATAATCTAATATATCTAGCCTTATTCAGCTCCATTATGTCATTACGAGCTTTTTTCCGTTCAAATAGTCTAGCTAAATAGCAGGTAAATTAGCCGAAGAAGCTGGCAAGAAAGGAATGAGCCGAAGGAACCAAGTGATAATCGTTTCTCCTAATATTTTCATTTGGTCTACTCGGAGCAATTGACGTAGGAAAGCCGGGTGTGCAGTTTGTCTGGGCAAGATTATTCGATTGGCTGCGATTGCCGATGCTGGCATTATAGGTAGCGTCATCCCCGGTACAGAGAGCGACAGAGTCGCGTAGAAAGAGAGGGTGGAGCGAGGGATGGGGGTAGCAGAGGGAGTCAGCAATGGCAGGCTGGGGTTGCGAGAGAGAGAGAGAGAGAGAGAGAGAGAGAGAGAGAGAGAGAGAGAGAGCCTGGAAGCGCCTCGAACGACATTCCAGTCGGTAGGATATTTTTCCGGTATGCGCCGACTGCCAAGCCGGTATCCGGCGCATTCCCAAGTGTTTGCTCCCCAGCTAGTACGACGCTCGTACTCGTGAATGCCAACAACCCCTGACGCAAAAGAATGCGAGTCGTCTGCTTTGGCTTCCGGCTTCCTATTTCTCCCGTCTATATGCCTTCTCTGTGTGTATCCTATCGCTCTCCCTCTCCCTGTATCTTCTCTTCTCTCTCAAGCGCTAGGCATATACGCCTTGTACCTGCAACAAATAAAAATTTAACATATCGGGAATTTCACACTTGCTCAGACCAAATACATATTTTAAGGAAACTGTATGTGTATTTACATGCGTACACTTATATAGTACACTAATACGTAACAAACAGTACGTAACAAACAGTTGATCCTAATTTTCCAAGTGCCACATTTGCCTTGCAAAATCCATAATAAAAAGTGCTTGCTTGCATTGTCGTTATAGTCGCGCGTATACAGTTATACGAAAAATCAATCTCCTGAATATTCTCGTTTTTCTTTGCCAACTAGTTTTCCCCCTCCATCCGGCTTTGGGTTTACTAGACTTTTTCCCTTTTTTCCGCCATCTCTCCGCAAGGAAAGCTGAAATCTTTTTGCTCGCGGGTAAATGCGCCCGCCGCGCGCTATGTAGCTGCGAACAAAATTATGTTTACGATTGAATGATCAAGCACGCGAGTATGGATTTTGCCGAGGTCGTCGCCGTCGACATCGTCGTTATGGCGGTGCTGTGGTAGCGGAAACGATGGTGGCTGTACATAGGCGCTGGCTCGGGAATATGCGCGCGTATACGCTGGAGTGCACGGCCGAGAAGGCATCTCCATAGCTTAGGCAGTCGTTTGTCGCCGAATTTCACGGGTCCATGTTTTTTGTTCTCTTGCAATTTAACGCGGCATTGGATTCGTATTTACCCGGGCGAGCTTCTCGTTCCCCTATATGCCAATTCCTTCCTAGCTCCCTCTTCTTCGGTCACCCATCCTCTATCTCTCTCCCTCGCTCGTCCGTCCGCGTATGACTGTCCAGGGCGTTACTACTGGCCGCGCGTAGTTCGATATAACACTGGCCGATTATTAAAGGGAAGCTGCTACACGAATTGATCGTCTGTTCGCTTAGCATAGCTAGAGAGGGAGTAGTACCGCTGGCAGCGTCACCAGCTTCCCCTCCATCCCTTTCTCACCGGCTCGGGCGCCAATGGATTCTCGACCACATGACACGTTGAGCAGAGTCTATTGCTCAATTAATTCGTACGCATCGCCGATACTAGCTTCATTGTTCGACGTCCGCTTTCTCTCTTCAATCCTGCCTTCTTCCTTCTCCCTCTCTGCTCTATCTCATTCTCTTTCTCTCTCTCTCACTAGCTCTCGGCCACAGGCCTACACACATAGGCGGGGGCGCGCGCGCGCGCACTCGGGCATGTGTAGAGACAGGAACCGTGACACAGTGCGATAGACCGCGTGCAACTCGCTGATAAAGCTGCCAGCTGATGAGCACCGAGTCCGACAGCCCCGTCTCTTATCCCGTGGCTCCCACTTGCCCGATTGCCGCTAACCAGACGACTGCAGTCTCCCGCAGGAATCTCTCGCATGCAGATAATAATTCTCCTTCGCCCCTCGCTGCCAACTCGCTCTACTACTGATATGCTCCTGTCAACCCTCCCCTTGCATATCAACATTTTTCATTCGAGCTTCGCGTTTTTACGTTACAAGCGATTGTCCCGTAGCTTCCTCTCCTTCTCTCTCTCTCTCTCTCTCTCTCTCAGCAACCCTTTTCCATTTCTCGCTACTGTCTCATTAGTAAGCCTTTGCTCCTCCACTCCTCCAGCTCCCCCCTCAGTACCTCCTTCACGGGCGCATACGTGGGACACGGCATGTCTTGGGCTCGTAGCTGCGCCTATCTACGTGGAGAAAGCTGAATGAAGCAGTCGCGGACGACAAGTGAAAAGAGGCAAGTGCGTTACAGCAATGCTACTGCTGCTGCTACTGCCGCTGTCAGCGCGAGAGTGCCAACCTTTCTCTTTGTCGCAGCTCAAGTGACGAGACTAAGAAAGGGACAAGAGAGCCGCGAGCCTGCCAGCGGCTTCCAAGCTGCCAAGGGGCATCATGACTCGGAGTCGAGAAAAATATGGTAGTTTGGGAGAAAGAATATACGAACCGATAGTAGAAACACGAAGGAGAAGAGAAAAAAGGACGGAAACGCGAGGAAAAACCTAATGAAAACATTCGTTAGTCGGAATAGAAAAGCCAGGGAGGAAAAAAGAAAATTGTAATGAAAGAAGAGAAAACGCCAAGCGGGGGGAGCGCGGGCAAGTCGTCAGGACTTGAGAGATGGCTATAGCAGTCTAGAATAAAGAGGGGGAGTCTAAAACAAAAGCATCCGAATGCCAACGTGACTTGGACAGATGTAAAGGGGGAGAGAGAGAAGGGAGGGGAGCTGGGGTTAAGAGGAAGGGCGATCAGTGTCGGACTGTATGCAGGGATCGCTTTTTTTCGGCGCAGCAGAATGAGGAGGATGGAGGAGGAAAGGGGCTGTAGGTAGAGCGACGGTCAGCCTGAGGCGGTGGCTTCGCGCAGTTCTTTACGGCGCTAAACGGACAAGAATATTATGCGCGAGCAACTCTGGCCTGACGCTGCAAATGAGGATGATCGCCTCGGGAAGTACGGAGCGCAGTTGTACACTCGCTACTCTGTGAGCCGCCGTAAAGAACTGCGATGAGCGTAAAGTGAACATTTTCGGGACCTCCTCACCGGATTGCCCCTAGTTATGCGATTCAGAGCTTTCTGCCTGCGAGTATAATGACTATTCAAAGCCGCTGCAAATTACCTTGTGTCCTTTTCTCGTCGAAGTACAAAATGAATGGAGGGAGATGAGCAGTGGGAGTGGCAGGAGTACAGCGAAGACAGTCGCTTCCGAGGCTCGTGCTTTGGCTTTCAACGCTCCTTTTCCATGGTCAGTCCTTCCTCCTCTTCTCTCTCTTTATTCTTTACTCGATATCTTGTTCGCGTACACAATTCCTCACGAAAAATCTTGGTAGTACGTTCCCGTGAACGCGCGATAGGTTAACCCCGTCTCGTTGCTCTACTGTCCAGGCTGAAGGCAGCTGCTAAAGGTCCAGGCAGGTACGTCGATCTTGGTAGAACGTGCAACCGGTCATTGGAAGCAATTCGCATACTCTCTCGCGCATCAATTTGATTGAGACTGATTGCACGCATTGTGCCCATCCCGCGGCTCTAACAATAACCCTCTCCGATAAGCTACCGACTGCTCGATCTATTGGCCCTCTCATCGCCTCTCTCTCGCTCTTTCTCCTTCTCTGTTTCGCTTCCCGCGGCAATGTAGAGATGAGTCGAATTGCATTTTCCCCGGTGTTCTCCATCCTCAAAGAAGCACTGCTACACTCGTCGGGTATGTTCACGAAGCTACTCTGTAGCGCTCTCTGTGCCGCTCGCCACATCGTATTTGCATGCCAAAGTCCTGCGCCTTTGTCCTGCGCGCCAAGCCCTATCTTTTTCTTGAACCTCTTTTATACCCTTTTTCCTTCTCCATATCGCATATACACCTCATCTCCATTCTTTTCCCATGTCTCACTCATGCAATCGCTCACATCCGTCTCTTCATAATTCGTTAAATTATACATATTACTATGGAGATTTAGCTGTGCTAATGTTAGAGAGATGTAGGCTGATTAATCAAACGTCTAGTGCTGTAAATATAAAAAAGTTAAGTTTAACTCGTTGAATCTCTAATTACTTAACAAACATTACGTTATTTACGACGATTGCTACTTTCTTATTGATATGCAATCCATGAAAATGTAAATCATAATTATATAGCAATAATATAATAATGATAACAATAATATTCACCGAACAAGTGCTTACAAAGTTGAGAAAGATAACTATTTAGAAAGGAAAAAGTAAGCTTCCGCAGAAGAAATTAGAAGTAGAAAGAGTAATAGGAAAAGTTGTCAATTTAAGTTGCCCCGTAAATGTAGTTCTTAAGAAGGAGTTAGAGAGAAAGAAGACAGCCCTAGCTGTCTCGACTTCCTTTTTTTCTGTATTATCGTGTAGGTGTATTAAGTTGATATCAAGCCGAGTCCGGGATGAGGCGTAGGTCTTGTTTAAAAATAAAAAGCTACAGCCTGGGAGGAGGTCGGGGGCCAGCCGCCGGAGCATTGTGTAGGTTGTTAGTAGTAGTAGTGGCGGCGGCGGCGGCGGCGGCGGCGATAGCAAATTTTCCCCGTACAACTTTCCAAGTTTTTCAAACATCCCGAGGCTCCTCTCGGCTTCAGCTCCGCCGCTGCGGGAGAGAGAGCTATAGCGGAGGAGTCGTATAGGTGAGGAAATAGCCAGGGACTCCGAGAGCTGGAAGACAAACTTTTCTTTCGACTTGTTGCCGCTGGTTGGCGGTCGGGGGGCAAGGCGGTCGGAGCGCCGGCGATGGGCATCGACCGAAATCAACCAGCCCTGCGCCATTTGGCCATATATTTGCTTTATGTGCACGCCCGCCAGCAAGGCCGGCCGCAGCTTTGACATGCTTTTTATGCAGTTGCTCTCGGGAGTAGAAGCGCGCTCGTGTACTTGTGTACACCGGCAACATGCGAGTTTCTTAAAGCCGAGTATTTAATAGCTTATCTGCACTTGTTGCTTAAATCCGAACAAGCCGAGGACGTGGATAAGGTGTAGACTCTCCTTCTCCTCGCTAATCCGCTGGCCGGGAGGACGAAAGAGAAAAGCGTGGCCGAGTTGGGCAAGAGCTTAAAGCAAGCTATGCAAGCGAGTAAATATGATTTAAAATAGTAATCCTTTTTTCTGTTTATCCTCGGTTACAGGGGTAGCCCTGCTGGTGTTACTACTGGCCCTGCTTCCGGTGCGGCCTGGGAACGGTCATGGCTTCGACGCGCACCTCCGGGGGCCGAGCTTCCTCATCGAGCCGGGCTCGAGGGTCGAGTTCTCGAACTCGAGTGGCGCCTGGCTGGACTGCGCGGCGACGGGCAGTCCGCCGCCGAACATCGACTGGTCGACGGCGGACGGCCTGCCCGCCGGCGACGTGCCCGGCATCAGGCGGCTCCTCAAAAACGGCACCCTCGTCCTCCTGCCCTTTCCAGCAGCGGCCTACAGGCAAGACGTCCACAGCGCGACCTACAGGTGCGTCGCCAGCAACTCGGTCGGCCGGGTACTCAGTCGCGATGTCCAGGTTCGAGCAGGTAAGCAGCACCCCCTCTTCCTTTCTTGCATCCATGTTATTTTTGTTCACCCGGACGACTTTGTCATTGCACGCGCAGTTGTCGTGCAGCCGTACAAGGTCGACGTAGAAGTAATTGGCGGCGCTTCTCGCGGATGTACGGCCGTGCTGCGATGTCTCGTGCCGAGCTTCGTTAAGGATCTCGTTCGAGTCGTCTCTTGGCTGCAGGAGCCGGCCTTCTACATTTACCCTTCCCTGCAAGGAGGTGAGTACAAGTAGCTTCGATTAGAGGAAGCACGACGATACGAACAATTATTTTCACGGATGCGCGTACGTGTCCAGGCAAGCTCTTTCTAGCCGTTGGAGCTCTCATTACCGGCTGTTAATATATCCTTTCTCCTGCGAGACCTGTATTCTATTTTTTTTCTCATCGAGCATCCGCGCTCCCCGCAATAATCTCGAACGGTAATAATGTTGTTCGCGGAGAGGAGAGGCTCAAGGAGGGGCTCTCGAGGGTGCATTGAACTCGGGCAAGGAGGCTCTCTCTCTCGCTCCTTCCCAAATGAGAGTCAAGAGTAGCGTGAAAAAAAGTATCGTGGAAGAGAGTAAAGCGGAGGGAGAGCAGCGGTTTGATAACACTGCTCCCGCTACCGCAGTGGAAACGCGCTCTAGATAATAACAGATACGGATCGAGTGAGTGAAAGAGAGAGAGGGAGAGAGAGAGAAAGAGAGAGAGAGAGAGAGAGAGAGAGAGAGAGAGAGAGAAAGAAAGGGAAAGAGAGAAAGCAATAAAGAGCTGGAGAACGGCTCGTTAGTATGATTCGGCTTGGCAACTCACGCAGGTGGGTTATCGATCGGGCGGGGTTGCAATTTCCAGCGTCGTCAGACGACGACGACTGACAAAGAGAGGAAAAAAAAGAGAAAAGCGAGGGCTGATGCTGCGGGAGAGAGAGCAGAGGTAATCGCAAAAGACCGGGCAGAACGAGCAACAACGGCGGGGATGCGCGGAGCTTAAATGCAGCAGCAGTGGCGCGGAGATAAAAGACAGCTCTCTACATAGGTATACGTGTAGGCTCACTCATATTTCCCGTTCCGCAGACGGCAAATTTCATTTGCTGCCGACGGGAGAACTGCTGGTCCACAGTCTCGAGTTCAGCGACCAGGTACCGGGCTATAGGTGCCGAACGATGCATCGGCTCACGAGGCAGGTCGTCGTCAGCTCGGTCGCCAACGTTAGGATAGCCGACCACCGGGGCGTCGTGCCCCCGGTCATACTCGATCACTCGGATAACGTTTACGTTGCGCAGGACGAGTCTACCTCCCTTGTCTGCATCGCCCAAGCCTGTCCCACGCCGGAATACAGGTAATACGCCCTATACAAACGATTTCGCTTTGTTTATTATAATAGGTAAACCACGAGATTCTTATCGTTTTGAAATTTTACAATTTTGTAAAATTTAAAGGGACAATTTAATAGACTCGGAATAAATATGGAGTTTCACCGCGATGGTTTAAATAAATGTGTTTCAGGTGGTTTGCCCAAACGGGAGCAGAGCCAATGTTAGTTTTACCGGGTCCTAGAACGAGGCTTCTCGGGCCAGTGCTAGCTATTGAAGCTGTCACTCTCGAAGATAGCGGTGTTTATCGTTGCGCTGCTGCAAACGCCGGCGGTGAAGCCAGTGCCGAGCTCAGGTGAGAGTTGTTCGCTCAATATATACTTTTATAATTTTCTCGTGCAGCTATATAGCTTACATATTGTGACGGGGAGATGGCGTCGGGTTGATTAATTAATAAGATCAATATACTTTATATTATAATACTTTAATGATGATAATAATGTGATTACAATTTGATGCGCATTTGCGCTCGCTGTGATTTTGGGGAATTCGGGCGCTCGCTGCGCCCCGAGCCTACACGCGTGGAGAGAGAGAGAGAGAGTATATCATGCGCGCGTACCTGGATGCGCTTCTGCGCTATCCCGCTGGAGTTTCTGCGGGATATCGGACTACTGGTAGGCGCGGCTTCTTCAAGACGTGGTCGCGGGGAGGTCGGCGGCGGTGACGTTGCCGGACCTCGCGGCGAGCGGACCGTGATTTCTATTCACGTGCGATTAGGCCGGGCGCGGAGGATTAATCGCGGCTCTCTCTCTCCCGAAAAGTCGGGGGAATCTTGCCGCTTACGCGTGCGACACGCGCGCCGTCTCCTGACGGTAATTAAGGTAGTACTGTCGTATATCGATTTACAGTACAGATTTTTATCAAATTGCAGAATATGCTTTTAATTAGCACAAAAATTGTTCAGTTAAAGGTTTGTGGACTTAGGGTACCTATGAAAAAAGTTATGGGCATTTCAATTTTAGGGAGCTTAATACGTAGTCTTATGGAAAACGGCGATTTTCGCTCATTTA
>JAPYYQ010001533.1:0-42426 GCA_030522585.1 Anagyrus pseudococci
GTAACCGCGACAACGCGAAGATCGGGAAGGATATTCGACTTTCGGTCAATGCGTATAGGGACGAAAGACGCATTTTCGACCGAGGTAGCAAGAAAAAGTATTTCTTTCGAGCGACGTGTCAGAGTTAATCCCCTTCCCTCCCCCGTTTCTATTCTTCCATTACTAAAAGCATTCCGCCTTGACAAAGGCTCGTGAATCGGTCGTCCAGACGACGCCGATGTCAAAAGCAGGCGCCAGTTTCAGTCGATAGGGGGGCGAACAGGAAAAGATGACACTCGGCATCAAGACGTCGAGATATAATTTACGGAGCAGTGTGACCAGTGTCCAGTCGAACACCCGCAAATGCATTATTTGTAACTGGCTGAGCGGGCGGAGAAGGCGGGGGGAGAGCCAAATTTTCTCTGGCTTTCTCCGATTACCCCTCGCTTGTTTGTTTCTATTAACGTCCCGATGCTATACCGCTGTCGCCGCCATCCATTCGTGCTCTCTATTACAACGGCCTCCCCAACTTTAATTAAGAAGCGCGCGACGGTGCCTTGTGTTTCGTCTCGAGCTCGTTTCCGACCCATTTCCACGACGATGCGCCAAGTCTTGGGTATATCGTTTATCGTTGGGAATCGGTATTGAGCATCATGGGCGGATAAATTAAACGCAGAGCTGAGAGCGCAGTAAAAATCGTAATTGGCCGATCGTAAACGCTTTTATTTAGCTCGCGTGGACTTAATAATTGGGAAGACGTTGAATTTTTACGGCCACCTCGGCGCTAGTCGATCTCGGCTTTTAAAATTTCTTGGCTAATTATCAACTGGAATTATTGATGCGAGTCATAATTGACTTGATAAAAAATTGATGCAATTAAATTTATGAAATTTGTTAACAGAAACAAATGTTTTAGGAAATATTTTTTTCAAATTCTTGTTATTATAATATCGCAGTTTTACTTACTAAATGTATAATTTTGATCTTTCCAATGATTATCAGTACATACCTGCAACAGAAAGAAAAAATTTATGTTGTAGAAAAAAAAGCATCATATAAGCAGTTAGATAACGAATAAAAAGAAATGGAGAAACATTAAATTTAAGGGAAATCATTCATTGTTTAAAGCCCGACCTCGCACCTTCAGGCTACAAGAAATTCCAGGCTTTAGAGATTGAGGTCGAGCTCGTTCGAAGGCGTACTTTGCCTAGAAACAATAATTACTCGGCATTGCAAAGTGAACACAATGAATCGCGAGAGAAGGTGTCGAATCGATTGTTGCGCACGAGACTTGCCTTTGGCCCTATCCTTCTTTCTCTCGCGTGTTGGCTAAATTAGCCCGATGCTTTTTCGGCCGATCGATCAATGCAAGCGAGCACGTCGAGTATGTTAAGATTCCTTGGGAAAAACGTGGGTGGGTTAAATCGGTATATGGCCTATTATTGCGAGTTTGCATTTGGCCGATTGGATTTTTAGATGGATATATGCCGATCGAGTATATTCCAGCGCGCTGTGAGAGTATTTTTATAATATCGTGATCACGTTACCATTGCTTTACGTAAAAATACTATTTTAAGTTTGTTATACGTTTCCACGTGCATGTCTGAATATAGATGAAGGATTAAAAAATTTGCTTTTCACGTTTGCAAAATTATTGAAATCTCAACTTCATCCGCTAATCAGATAATTCACACGACTATTCTAAAATTGATCAGTTGGTTTAATTTCAGTCTTAAAATACAGTTTTCTAAGAATTCCGACGAAATTAGATAGTAACATCTTTTTTGTGATACTGTTATGATTAAATATTACATTCTACATCTATTTTAATCATTCAAAATTACCGCCTAGTCCTTTTAGACTATCCCACTTCTTCAATTTCTTATAACACATCCAAACCACTACTTTTTTCCTCCTCAAATTAGCTCATTTGATCTCTACACCCTGATAAGAAGCAAAAAGAAAAAACAAGAAACTTTCAACCTATCCCCCCAAATTGATTAATTAACGCGTGGCGCCTTGCCTTTTCCTTCATCAATATTCATTCATCGGCTTGATCCGAGCACAACACAGTTCGGCCATTCTGCGCATCAAAAAACTACTTCCTCGTTTCCCTGCATCGCGACGCATGAATATTCCAACGAAAGAGCCGAGGCCGCTTGAGAGAAGGAGGCTCCGACACACACACACACACACACACATGCACACACATGCACACACAAAAAAAAGAGCAAACGAAATCGCTCGGGAAAGATAGTCAGGGAGATCGTGCACCTTGCGCTCATGTAGGGAGAGGGACGGGGTTTGTACTGCCATGCCTGGCTAATTGTATAAATTATTGCGGGCCGGCGGTCGCGTGGCTCTATTCTTGCTGCATATTGCAACTGATTTTTTTTTTGTCTCAGGATGTTCAACCGTTCTACACGTTCTTTTTCTCTCGATCGGGATTGGTCAATTGTCAAGACGACGACTTTACGACAAATAACTTTGATGGTCATCGGCGATATTTTACAGAAATGAATATCCAAAGTGAAAGTTCGCATTATCAAATTCAATTTAAGCTTTGTGCATTAAAATTCCTTGCATTAGCAATTGAAACACACGGCGAAACAATCCTAAAGAAAACAGCGAGAGAAAGGGAGAGAGAGAGGGAGAAAGAGAGAGACGTTAATTAAGTCGTTCGCGTGGATGAATCGAAAAGTAGGAGGAGGGGGGAAGCCGATCTGCGCGCTGCAACCGCGACTTAATAGGCAATTACTTGGGGGCCCTCCTTATCCTTTTCTCGTCGGGGCGGTATAGGCGTATACACAGCTGAGGAGGCGGACTTTCTAGCGGTACGTAAGAGTGTCCTACTCCCACGGATTTTTCTCTCATTACGTATACGCTCGCGTGTCCTTGAAACTTTAGCTCGAGCGACGAAAAAGTTGCGGAATAGTTACGAATGAAATTGTTATTGTTCGTCGAATGAATATGGAGGATTTTTTAATTTTGCCGCAGCCTTTTTTCCTGCTACTCAATGTCGCTCCCCTCCTTCTCCCCTAGCTTGGGCGACACGAAAGTTTTCGTATAACGATGGAAATGATGCTGGATTATTCGCAACTTTTGCGAACACTTTGTTTGGACAACTGCTTGTTATTGGCTTGTTTATAATGATGCAAATTTTAAGTGCGCTTAGCGGAATGTAAGTTGCTAACTCTCTCTCTCTCTCTCTCTCTCTCTCTCTCTCTCTCTCACTCGGGGTACAGATTATTGTGGTTGGATTGAAATTGGCTCTTTGAATTTGCAAGAGTGAGTTGGTGGTATACGTGTACTTCTGGGATTTTTCTGCGTGAAATCAACTTTGCCGTAAAAAAAGGAAAGAAATTTTAGATTACAAAAATAGACTGAATAGTTTTCCGTTTCTGTAGATACTTTGAGAGCAGTGGATATGAGGATAGCACACCGTGCGCGTTTAAAAGCATTTAAAATCACAATTAAAGATAGCTCGGCAAAGTGAAATAGAAATAGCTTTAGTAAAAAAAAGTTTTACACTCGCGCGAGAATCGATATGGCGAAGCGCTATTCTTGACCTATTTGCTAGAAGTCGAACGACGGGAATAGAGGGCGCGAGAAATGGTGAAAAATCTGTGTTTGTCAGAATTTCGCTCGACAAAAGTTCCAGGAGTCAAGGAGCCGATAAAAATTCTATGCATTGCCAAGTGACGCAGTATAAATAGGCATCGGGGACTTGGGGGAAGGGGGCTCGTCGTCGCGGACCGACCGAGAGAGGCAGAGTTTTTCGCTTTCTTTTCCATCTTTTGAAAAACGAAAAACTCGCCCGGCGCACACACTCGGGCTAGGCGAAATTCACGGGAAATTTAAGAATTTTTATGGAGCCGAGATAGAAATCGTGAAATTGAGAAAACTATGAAAGGCGCTGTAATGGATGTTTGTTTTTTTTATATCACGCTTAATTTGTTTTATTCAGATTTCCGCTTCAAGCTTTTCGAGGGCGAATTGAAAAGGAATGCAAGTTTTGTTTTGTTAGGTGAACGCAACATAAAAAAACGCATATACGTATAGGTGTAAATATAGACACATCGCATTTTTTTCATCATTTTTATTATCTAATTGACTCGAGTTTGCTGTAATCAAACGAAACGACGATGAAAAGTGTAATAAAAGCAAAGAGCGCAAATGCATTTCAAAAAACCACTGGACTTTCCTCTTCAGAGGGGCGGTTCTTTCAGTTCACTACAGCAAAAAAAAAGTAATTAAAAACCGCATTTCGGACTGGAATTCGTGGCTAGAGAGATAGAACGCCAAACAAACGCCTGGGCCGCCACGTGAAAAAGCAATTAATTTCGCCATTTATTACTCGCGAAACAGCCTCGATAAAATAGTAAAAAAAAAATAAAATAAAAAGAAAAAGGAAAGAAGTATTGGTGTGAGAGAGAAAAAAATCGCGCACCGGCGCCAGACTGTGATACGCGTATCGCGTCGAAAGGGCGAGTGGGAGGCAGATCGCGATGCTCAAGTGCGCGACGACGGTGACGTCTCCCCTTGACTTATGACCGCCGTAAATCTAGCCATTGAATTTTACACTGTCGATACTTTTCTCGCTCCCTTGGCCTGTGGCTCCTGCGTTTGGTGTAGGGAAAAAGGACAACAAGGGGTTGGGGATAGGAGAGGGTCGATCGGGAGGAAAACAGCGAGGAAGAATGTAATGAGCAACAAAAAGTGATGTAAAGGGGAAAGAGATGACCTTTTTTATTTATCGCTCGAGCAGGGGTCCAAGGAGGTTTTACGATGTTGATCGGCAATCGTAAATATTCGGCGCTGGAGGGGATGTCGCTATTGTCGCGAATATCAAGTGAGAACTTTATCGCGATTCGAATTGGCGAATATAAAGCTAACTCATTTGATGAATCACGATAAAACTAATTGGGTTTTAATTAGTTTTCCTTAAACTTTTTTTTTCAACGACTCGAGGTTTTTCCGTAATTGTAGGTTCTTTGTTTCGAGATAAAATCACTTAAAAGTTCAATATTTTATAGGGACATAACGGGAGCGCGTACACATTGAAAATCTTATTACGATTCTTTTGTGCTGCAGCAACAGCAGGATAATAAGGCCAATGTTCCGGGAATGCTAGTGCTGGATAATTTTAATGATACCGATCGGAGCAGCGGCAGCAGTTTACAAAACAAACAAACAACGTAATATGTAGTCTGATGTTGTTACGGTTATCTTTAAAATCTTTTATGTATATTTAATAATGTGGATATAAATAAAAGCACAAGAAAACAAATAGGAAGGCGCTATTAAAATTTATAATAAAATTGTTAAACTTGTGATACAAGTTTAACAATTTTATTATAAATTTTATTCTGTATCAACAAAATTTATCTAATAAACGCCCAACAATAAATTTCACCTATTAAAGAAAAGTCCGCGAAAACAACAACAAATATCAAGCTTTAAAAAAAATATTCTTCGCGCTAGCCGCACCTGCAGGGTTATATAAAGGAAGACAAAAGTCTGTATAGGATAGGAGTCAGAATCCGTTGTTTGAACCCGGGGGACACAATACACTATCACGATTGCAGTGCCACAGGTAGCCAAGGCGATACGAAACCAGCGCGAAACAAACAAAAAACGCAGATGCGGCATTCGAAAGGGACGAAGAAAAAAAAATATATAGAACGAATAAAAGTGGCCAGGAGACAAGAAAGCAGCAAAAAAGCGTCGCAAAGAAGAGAAGCGAGCGTCGAGGAAAATAAAAGGAGTGGAGGAAAAAGGGCCGAGAGGGTGAGAGAGAGAGAGAGAGACTAAAAGAGCGAATCAACGTTAAACGTAACGCGACATATACCCGTCGCTTCACCAATGAGACTTGAAGAGGTGGGTGGGGGAGGAGAGGCAGAGAAAAAGAAAGGGAAGAATAAGAAGAAGGTAGGGAAGAGTCGGAGTGTATCGGGATCGCGTGTCAGCTCGGTCCTAAAGTCGTCCGATAAGCTTCGGAAACGTGGTGCGGGGAGACTGGAGGGATAGTCTGCTCGTGACTCGGGGATTATTTAATGGCGTGGGCGTCGGTGCGCGCGGCCATTATCGGGCGCCGATATTCCGGCGGCTGCGAGCGAAGTGATTGATCGAGGAGACGGACGGACGGCGCACGTACACCCCAGGCACGCGTCCTCTGACGCTACTCTCTCACTTTCTCCTGTCTCCTCTCTCTCTCTCTCTCTCTTGCTCGCATTCTCGCTGGATCACCGGCGTTTGATGGACGCGTGCGTGTGGGGGGGAACGACCGCTTTACTACTAATGAGATGATTTCGGCGGGGATCCGGCAGTGATACGCGGTCTGTGTCTCTCTATTGCGTGGAAGAGGTTTGCGCTGCAGCTTTCGATGCCGATTGATCTCTCTCTCGTTCGCGGATACTAGTGAAAGATTGAGTGCGAGGCGTGAAGAGTTGCCGAGATTTCATTTTGCTAATTGGATCGAATTACCGTTTCTTTCTCGTCTTTATTTTTCTCATATCGTTTGGAGTTTTGTCGGTTTATCAACAATTTCGAGTTAACCAGATGTTTTTGGGGAGGGAAAAGGAAAATTCGATTTTCGTAATTTAATATAACAACATTAGTAGCAACGGCACTTTTGTTAAAGAGGGAAGGAAAAAATTGAGCTGTAATGCCATCGATTAGGCCAGATAATTACAGGACAATCTAAATTCACTTAAGCCAAGAAGGCACTCGGCACAAATCTCATCAACTCGACACCCAGAAAAAACACGGCACATCCTCCCCCGCTCCTTTTCTCGAACCAACTCTCGATCAATCAATTTCATCTCCCAAAGCCACAGGAGGAAAAAAGGCATCCCTACAGCGACGCTCCTCGTCCCTCTAGGCTCTGTTTATTTTCCTTCCTCATCGCGGACGTACAGGCAATAACACACGCAGTCACCGCGGGGGGTGCGTCAAACTCCCAAAGCTCTACGGATGGTCTGAATGAAAAAAATGAGCCTCCTCGCAGCGGGCAAGCAGTGCATCCGGAGAAATGTCTCGGCTGAAGGAAAAGAAGAAGAAGAAACGTAGGAGAAAGGCTGGAAGGAAGCGGGAGAGAGGAAGCGGAGAGTCTTCCGGATCCAGTTACCCACACCGCAACACCCGAGTCCAACCTAACCCCCTCTCCATTCTCGCCGAGTAGGTGTGTGGGCTCGAGTGGCTAGCTATACCACTACCACACCGCATGACTTCCTGCCTTCGCGGCTGTTTTGCTACTTGACCCGCGGACTTTAATCCAAGGATCCATGTGCGCGAGCCTCTTCTGCGAAGTGCAAAATCAGGAGTCAAGGTTATTCAAATGTATTTTTGTCGATGACCGACGAGGAAGTATATCACTCTTTGCATTATTTTCTTTTTCAAAAGATCACGAGGTTACCCGGAAAAGATAAAAGCAGGTGCTACTAAACAAAAAGAACAAACTTCCTATGAAAGCCTATTTTTATAATTATTTCCGCTCAATAAACACGTCTGGATGAAATTAAGAAAAAAAAGGAACTGGAATCACGACAATTATGCAATTACGATATACCAGTATATATACTCGTCGACATGTTAGCTATCGCGTTATACCTTAGCATGAAAATCGAGTTGCAAAAAGGAAATAGAGAGAAAGAGAGAGAGAGGGTAAAACCCCTTGAGCGTCGATCAAACACACCCTCCTTTATCAATTAAAGCAATTATCGCGCTCCGCGATCACGACGCGTTGCATACTAAAAGCCTCGATAATCGTCGCGATTACTCACTGCACACATACGCATACCCTCCACCGCTACCGGGCATCTCAACATCTAACAGTAATAAAAGAGGAAAATAAGACACCAGAGGCGACGAATCCTTCCTCATTTCTCACACCTGCCACAAGCGCTGTACTCATCAGGTAATTACATTTCGTTATTTCGGGATATCGGCTAAGTAGTCGGGGCGTTTCGCGGATCTTAACACACGCCCTGCGGAGATATAACGGACGCCATGGAGCCAGTGTACGACGCGTGTACGCCGTGGGATTACGTCCGTGCGAGAGGCCTCATAATGAACAGCTCGCAAGTGAGAAAGGGGTGGGGGGATAGCCGGAGATTGTCGACCCTGGCCTCGTCGTCGACGTCGTCGTCTCCCTTGCCAAAGCGGATTTGGCCTGTCTAAGTGTCGCTGCAGCCTCGGGATCTGTGTGCTCTCCGAGAGTGTCGGGAGGAGGTGCGCTTATACCGGGGGGGGGGGGGGATAAGACGCGCGTTTGTTGTCGTTGGCCGAGAGACGGGAAAGGACCAAGGGATACTACACTGGACCTGTCCTGGGCTCACCCAGCCTTTGTTTGGCCTAGCCCGGAAATATTACTACTCGCTGCCGGTCCCTCCTCTCTCTCCACCCCTGTACTGTTTCGACTCTGGAGATGCTCTGCCCCGAGAGTCCTGAGTAATTGAAAACTGAAGTGGGCTTTATACACAGCCGTGCTTTGTACGCAAGTCGCAATGTTTATATAGCTCTGCGGTACACGTAGTAGCGAGAGCAGTCAATTTTTCCCAGGAACGCCGGAAAAATTCGCGAAATATCGCAGTTTTGATTCCTAATTAATTACCCCGCGCTAATTAACAGGAAAGCAGAGGGGGTTCAGGGGAAGGAGAGAGAGCGGCCGAATAAGAAAGAGCACCGCACGGGGGAGGAGGGGGCAAGCCTGAAACTTTGGCTTTTGAGTCTCGTCGAAGGAAGTGGCTGAAGTTGCCGCTCTCCTTCCGCCAGGATGCGCGCACACGGTGGAGGAGGCAAGGGGCGAGTGGGAAAGAAAAAGTCAGGCAGCGCTCTCCTCGTCTCTTTTTCCTCTTGCCACCAAGTTAGAGCTTGAAAGTTTGCTAATTTTGCCGGGTAGAGGCGCTTACAGCTTTCTCTCTCTCTCTCTTCCTCTCCCTCTTTCTCGCGTGTATACGCTTAGGCTGTTGAAGCGCGCATTTTCCGCGACTCTCCTAGGCAAATACGGGCGCGAGCTCTCGCTTGCTTCTGTGCTCCATTCCCCTTTTGCCGCGTTTTTCTCCTTCCTCCCCGCACAGTTTCTCTATGCTACGAGAGGCGCATTCTTTATCATCAAAATTAAATGCTCGAATAATTCTCCGCAACTTTTTCCTTTTCCCTCTCTCTCTTTTTATTTTTCATTGGTCCCTCTATTCTGGCCAGGCTACACAGGCCTTCGAAGTTTTGAAATTACAAGCTGCGTCTGAAAACTTTTGGTTACACTTTTATTTGGATACACGTGGCGTGGCGCGTAGGCAAATAAAAGGGGAAAAAAATTTAACGCATCTAACGGGTAAATATGCGCAAAACACAAATACAGGGGGGAAGGGGCAAAACAGAGGTGAGGTCGGGCGAGAAAACAGGGATTTCTAGGTGGGGGATTAGAGAGTAAGGAGAGTTGAAGGATGGAAAAAAAGGAGTATAACGGAACGTCATGTCGTTGAGAATGGCGTGTACGTTCGTATTACGCGGGCTGGCCGGTAAGACCGGCAATTAAAAACGGATGCGCTCGCGCGAAATGGGATAAAGTGGTAAGTGAATAAAAGTGGCTTCGGGGCAAAAACGAGAACGAGCGTTGAAGAGAGAAAGAGAAGCGACTGGCGAAGTTTGATAATATGTGAGCGGACATGCGGCAATTATTAAATTAAAGCATGGAAAAAGCTTCGTTGGTTGTATCGAATTTATTTTGATTTTGTTTTTCTAATTGAACGGATATTTTTATTTTCTTAATTATGTAAAGTACACGATGTAACTCGCAATTTATTTAACTTATTCATTTTATTTCTTTTTACATTTCTTTCTATATCAAATATTTTCAACGACAAAATCGAGACTAAACAAATGTTTCGAAATAGGTTAACTTGGAAATAAAGACACAATCGATTCGCCATCAACTCTATGGCAAATAAAACGAAATGAAACGCGTCTAGAAAAAGCCATGGAGCCTCCGAGGAAAGCACCAAACGCGCTTGGTTAGACAGAGTGACATTTGGAGAAATCCCAGCGTCTGTCCAGCCATCGAAACCTCCACCCCCCATGATCCCCAAATGAAAGACTGTGTCATCCATACGTGCTCATCTCGCTCGTGGCGTGTTTATAAGACTCGGCAAAGCCAGAAAAGTGCTGCTTTTATTTGAAAAGAGACGGGGGTAGGGAATACGAGTTGATCATCGTTGTGTAGGAGCCTGGTACATTCTCCAGCCGCAGCAGCTGTGAGAGCGCCTCTTGCCAAGTGTCCCCTCCGATCTCTCTCTCTCTCTCTCTCTCTCTCTCTCTCTCTCTCTCTCTCTCTCTCTCTCTCCCTTTCTCTTTGCACGATTGTTTGCGCGATAATCCAGTCGGCAAACGCTCGCGTGGGCCGTCGTCAATTAAAGGCAATAACGCGATCGATCTGATACTCTCTCTGCTGTTCCTCGCAGGCGCGCATACACATACACGCGCGCACGTATACAAAGTAACTCGCGAGTGTCACGTTCGCTTTGATTCGTCCGTGTAGCTCCGAGCTAAGTGCGTCTCGCCCTCGGATTGAATATGATACAATGGCTGTTGTAACTTGCGATACATATATCGGATGATGCCCGGCCGTTGACTTTTCTCTGTCAATATAGTCGAATTGCTTGATACGACTGTTGTTTGCTCGACGAGGGACAGACTGGCTATTGTCTCGCTTGCAAGCCAGGGATATAGTACATATGAAATTTTCAGCAATTACAGAATTTAATCTGGCTTATGCGCCACCTCACTAACACTGGACCTGGCAGTTGCAAAGAAATAATGTCGCTTGCTACGTTTTGTAAGTGACTAAAGAAAAGTCGGAGCTTAAAGGACCACGCTTGGTCTTAAATAAAGTCGCAGGTGAGAGCGGCAGAGAAACTACAAAAAAAAGAGGGAAAAAAAGAATAACGTCAGGCACTTGGCAAAGCGTACAAGGGAGGCTGGACAAAGGGACGCGCGTGAAAGGGCTGTCACATGGCTGGAAAGCAAAGGGCTCGAGATAGGGGATTCCCGCAGTTCTTTAGCGCGGAAGAGAGCGAATATCAGACTTGCGCTACTCCCCGTAATCGCGCGCCTCATCCTCTTTATTTCTACGTCTGGCTTTGTTTGCTTCCTCCTACGCTACTACGGATGTGCATGTACACGTGCGCCGCTTGATGTTACGTGTACGAGGCCAAAGATGAAACTGTGTTTTCTTACAGTGGGCGTTTGTGATAAGTTCTCTGAAGGCGATATTTTTTATTTAACTGAGAAGTTTTCATCAAAATTTCATACCCTTTGTCAGTTTTGTCAACGGCAAAAGTTGGCTTTTTTCGAAATCTTAATTAATTCATGTCGCTCGAAACATCTGTCATTTCGTTATATCATCGTGCCGCTAGTGAAATTCAGCACTTTTTTCAATATTTCATAAAATTTATTTAAAGATGTAGATCACGATTCTTTTCAATTATTTACAGAACACCAGCATTCACGACGTTTCCATAAATATCTCTTCACAAGTGCGCAGATACAATTAAAAAAAGAGAACTCCTGACTCATTCGACATATCCAAAATCATACAGCAAGTCCAGCGGGCGCAAACACACAAGCCGTCGTCGTTGCAGCCGCCGTTTATAAACGCTTTACACGAGGGGCGCTTAATAGTCGATCCATATGCGATGGGTTATAAGTCACGGGTAAATATTGTGTCGCGGTAAACAGAGCCCAAGCTCGAGAATCCAGAAAAGAAGGAGGGGGGAGACGACGGCTAAACCTGTCGCGCTGAACTGTCGCATAGAAAACGTCGCACGTAAAGAGAAGTAGAGAGGGAGAGAGAGAGAGAGAGAGAGAGAGAGCGAGGGAGCGGCCGAGAAAGATACAGAGCAGCGAAGGGTGGTGGGCTCTTTGATACCTCCATGCAGACGCACACACACGCGGCCGACGCGTGTCCGCTGTTTACCGAGACTCCTGCAATGGATACGTCGCGGAGGAGGCAGACCAGTGCACAAAAGACCCGGAAAAAGCAGGGTATGAGGGGGGGCCGAGGGATGAGGGGACGCGCGTCGTTTGTTCCCTGGAAATTGCTTATTGTTGCGTATTGGGCTTATCTCACGCGACACGAGAGAGCTTGTCCGAGTGGGCGGCAGACGAGCGCGTGTGCGCGGGACGTGTCTGATTTGGTTTTAAAAAATGCAGGAATCCGCGAGAGTCCCGGGATAAAAGGTTAATTTGATATGCGTAACGCGTTATATGCTCGCAGGGCTTGGTACTTTGTGACGGCGAGAGGCTCTCGAGTGTGTGCGTCTGGTCTGTTTTTCCAGCGAGCCGTCAGAGATCGAGACTTAAATAACGAACGAGATTGGAAAGAAAGCAGAGGAGCGGCTGTGCGGGAAAGAAGACAATGCGCTGATATAAGCCCGCAATCAGGATAATTGAGGCTAGCCGGTAAACTCGTAGTTGTGTGTTGCACTTAAATCCCCGGCGGTCTCCTCGAGCCGCAAATCCAGCAGGCTTAGAGGCCAAGCATATGTATCAGAGAGAGGCTTGTGCGCGCACACACAAGTCTCAACAGCGCGGCCATTATCATGCTCGTTCCTCTGGGCGCGTCGTGCATACACGTTAAAATTACGCGCGCCCTACATCCTTTGGCTTAATAACGCGAGACTTGCGACTATCGTAATGATATCCGCGACGAGGGCGCGTGGAAACGAGACGAGATTGCACCTCGGATGTCCGGGACTGCGTTGGGATGCGCGCGAGGAAGGATTACCGCACTCACTCTGTACACGCTGAGACTAGGAGCAAGGAGATTTGCTACTGGCTGCTGCTCCTGCTGATGCTCTCGGGACACGGAGATTTGTTAAGATGCTCTTATCTCCGGGAGTGCGCTGATTTGTCAAAGGCAGGAACCACTTATTCTACTGATCATCCTGCTTGATTTCGGTGATCACTTGGTGTTCATATGGTTAACGCCGAGTAAACGAAAAGTAGCGAATTAAAAACTTGGCAAAGATTTTCAAGGATTTTGATTAGCCACGACGTAACGCTCATGACTTATTTGCGTAACCCAGAGAGAAATGGAGAGCTAAGAGGAGATAGAGGCAAGCACCGAGGAGCTTCGAGAGCCCCAATAACCGAAGCCGCTGCATACCAGATAAACGCAGGCTTGCATATATCCGCTGGGTCGAAGCTTGATGCTGCTGCTGTTGCGGTGTGGTGCGGTAGGGCTCCTTATTTGCCACGACTGGCAAGCCGTGAGCGCGCAAAATCGGATCTCGGCCACGGCGCGCGCGCGCGCAAGAGTTTGCGTGGGCTCGCGCAACACTTTGAGCCTCGGGTTTGCGAACTCCTCCTCTCTCGCTCTCTCTTTCGTGGCAGGATCTGTATAGCAAATATATGCTTACCTAGTTAGCGCCAGGGCAAACACTGATATCGGGAGCGAGTGCGCGGCTTTAGCAGGAAGAGGAGAAACGCTGTTTGAGATCCTTCGTTGCTAGGAGCGAGCTTGCGCGTAACTGACGCTCGGTCTCTCTTTTCAGCGCGGCTACACCTCTTCGTTTTTTACTTTACGACTCTTTGCGACAATCAAATTATGGATGAGAATAAACTTTGTTTCTACTCTCGCGATTATACACGTTCGTGCTACTATGCTTGTTCTACACTTTTCCGCGAACGAGATAAATTTCGAAAACTAGAGCAGTGGACTGAACGAGAGGGAAAAATAGAAAAAAAAACGGTTAACAAATAAGAAAACACAACAAAGTCGTTCAGAAGCAGTAATCTAGAGGATAGGCAAGAGCGGCAGAATAATCAACGCGCATAGTTTGAAGAAGCTCGGAATAACGCAGCAGGTTCGAAGTGCTGTAATTCAGGGCGTGTAACACAACCGCATGGAGAGGACAATTGCCGGCCGCAGCTCGAGCTCTCGAGTCTACTCGAGTTCGCATTATGCCGTGCGTGTCCCGGAGGCCGGACAGCGATATTCGAAACTCTCGGAGGACCGTCGATGATGTGCCTTATTTTACATAGAGCCCTTTCTCTCTTGCGCGCGTGTAAAACGAGCGCGAGGGAATTCCGATTCCTCGTACACGCAGCACCACGAGTGGGGTTAACTGATTAGCTCACAAGAGAGAGAGAGAGAAAGAGAGCTGTTTGCGTATTTCAACGTTTGTACGTTGGCAAGCCGATGCGAATGATTATCTTAGCAGATCTGGTTATAAATAAATCTTTTATCGTCCGATGATACTTTTATAACATGGAAACGCGTTTAACGCCATTTCTCGTCCGGCCGATTCGAATGAGTTTTATTATATTGAACAGCCAGAAAGAGCAGAACAATAGGAATATAAAGCGCAATTTGCCTTGGTTAGCATTCAACATTCGTTACGTCAAAGTGTTGTAACTACGATTACCTCTCGCACCGAATACACACGCACGTTACAAATTCTATTTCGAAAGAGATAATCTTCGATAAAGCAAGGGATTGTTTTTTCTTTCTTTTTTTAAACGCGTTCATCGTGCATTACCATTTCAGATTGAATTTAACAGACGATTATATGGTTAATAATTCAAAGCGCGCTCTTTCCCATTCGAAAATACACGTTTAACTTCATTAAAAATTTTCCAACATTTACGAGAGGTACTAAAATTATTTCGATGCTTCTCGCTGTCAGTTCCCGCTCTACCGCCGACCTACATACACACACGCCCAAGATAAAACCGGATGTTCCCATAGTCGCTATCAGTTAAATATAAGATGAAAAGGGGGAGGAAGGGGCTCGTCTAAAAGATCACCAGCTGTAGCAGCAGCACCAGCGAATAAACAGAGCCCTCCCGTTCCCGAGTACCTCCGACCCATCGGTATAATCTGGTCGCAGCTTCAAAGCGGTTAACTATACATCGACGCGACTATCGCGCTAGTCCTGCTTGCGGCCGTATTACGCACACGTGACTCGGCCTAACCAGCGCATTCATCTCGCGTATTTGCTTACGCTGGGCGCTCGAACAATCCGGAGTAGCTTAGGCCGCGCCGCGTGTTGCCGGATAAAGAGACCTATCCGCCCTCTTTCTCTCGACATGTGCGCACCCGATCAAAGCGCTGTCCCCTGAGGTCTGCCCAGAGACGCTTCCCGTAGCGTATCGGACTAAATAAAAGTAACCGAGTGATCGTAAAACGACGCCTACTCGGCAACCTGCTCCCGCAAGCTCTATCTTTCCTTCTTACCCTCCTTGATTGTGGGAGTTTTTCCGTTTTTACGCGCGCTCTTTTTATGCGCCCTCTAACCGACTCTAGAGTTTTTTTTTATTTATTTCCTACGTTGTTTTATTGCTTCTCCTCGGGTCTTTCCGCGCGTAAATCATGTACTAATTGGGTTGATGATACGCTCGGCCGAGACTGAGAAATAAATACGTTTTATCGCGTTGCGACTATTTCTGGTTAAATATTGTGCCGCCTGTTTTCATTACACTGCGACCGGTATATTAGGGCGCGTGTGACGGTGAATTATTTAAATTTCGAAATACCACACTGATTAACGCGTATGACGATTCCCCCTGGCTAAATATCCATTGGCCAAACTACGTCTTTCCGAGCACATCAAAGCTCTCTCAATCTCTCTCTCGCCGAGAGGCAAAGTATTTATCAAGCGCGAGCAAATGAATAGGTCCTGATGCAATCGCATCAGCGGCGCCGATGCAACAAACACCGCGCTTATACACGTACCGCCCTCGCGATCGAAAACAGTTGTAACTTCAAACATATATGTGTGTATGCAGCCATAGGCCAAACGCAGAGAGTTGGGGCCGGCGCGGAACAGGCAAATGCAATCAACAAAAGTTAAATTACAACGAGTCAAAAGCCGTTTTCAAGTGCATCACGTGTTTGCCCATCCATTCGGGCATATCCAACAGCGGCACACTCGGGTACTACACTAATGCGCGCGCGTATACACACGCAGGGACGAGCGAACGCACGAGGAAAAGTGCACACACACGCGCGAGCGTACGGCCGATGTTTGCCCTTGCATTAGCGGGATAAAAGGGGGCGGCGGCGGCGCCAGCGGACGGCTGGACGCCGAAAGAGCTCGTGGATTGACGAGCGGCCGTGCGCAGCTGTTTGCCAAAGATGCCGAGAGCTACGGGAGGAAGCTAGTGCGCCCAGCAAGATTTTCGAGGATCCTTAGCTGCGCGTGTTTGCCCGGGATACACCTCTCGCCGGAAAATGCGCGCTCGCGGAAACGTTTAGCGGAACCATTGCATCGCGATGCCAACTCTGTACTTCTTTTTTTCTTTTTTCAAGTGCAAACTCTTTCGCCCTGCGACGGGAAGCTATTAAAATGGATGGTGTTCCTGTATGGATTGATACGGAATTTTGACGCGTGTAAGAATATAAGCGTTTGGAAAAGCTTTTTTTTTCAAATATCGATTTAAGCAAAACTAAATCGGGATAGAGAAGGTGAAAAAAGGAGGAGGAGTAGCAGTAGAGTAAAGATGTCGAAGAAATATAGTTGGCGTTGTATAAACGGATCGTCGAGCAATATCGAAATCGACGTCTATACGCTACTGGTTCGTATACCCCCCTCCCCCTCCCTTTGCCGCTCTCCTATCGAAATATCAATTTTTACTGCCCGACGTCATTAAACACTGCACGGCGGCGAGAAACGAGATCGACGAGAAAAAAACTACCTGCGAAATCCCCGTGTGCGCAGTGAGAGAGAGAGAAAGAGAGAGAGAGTGAGCTTTTTCCCGAGAGCGTTAAGAGTGTCGGGAGGGAAGGAAATTGAGTGTCGAATACGGGGCGCGTGCCGCGTGCGCGAAGAAAAAAAAAGAAGAGTGTGAGACGGAGCTGAGAAAGAGAGAGAGTCGCTCATTCGCGACATAAATGACGTGGTAAAATATTTCTCGGGCTATACACGCACATATACACACACGCGTATACACGTACGTAGCGACTGGGCGACGCGATCAAATTCCTCGAGGAAATTGCCTGTGATATTACGATCGCTTCGTTCGAGGAGTCTGAGACTCTAAGATATATATGTATACATATATACAGCAGCTTCTATATACCTTCCGCGCGCTTTTCTCCTCTGCATTGCTCGATCGAACTTTTATACCCTGGCCTGCTGCTGCTGCTACTGGTGTGTACTTACGGCTACGAAGGTAAAAATTATTTATTAACCCTTCTGGTTAATGTGAAAGAAGCCAACTGTAGGAGGGCCTGGATTGGGGGGGGGGGTGAGAGAGAGTATACTCTGCAAAAGATTGGCACACGTGTTATTGGCAGCGATTCGCTTCAATTTTGCTCTTGTATAAACTTCGCCATTTCCTCCATTCAATTTAGCCATCATATTTCCAACGCACCAAGACCTTGTGCCGTTCACTCTGCTCGTCATAGCTACGAAAATTCAAGCTACTTTTTACTAAAAAAAAAAATAAGAAACAAAGCTTCGAGCGCGTACAAGCTTGACAGTGAACTTTTTTTTTCGTACCCAGGCCCAAGTTTGCAAACGCTCAGTGGTAGAAGAGATAAAGTAAAACACCACGCTCTTCCTGTCTCGAGCTGTACAGGCTCTCGCGACTGTACAGACAACGCACGCGCGCATCCGTGTACACGTACGTGCCTGAGCGTATCGAGGGCAAGTATCTCAGGGCCGAGGCTCGTGCATTGTTTTACCGCTACGGACATCGGGATGCACCCCGGTGTCGAGTGCAGTGCCAACATCGAGCAGTGCCGTTCCGCAGCGAAGACTTAAAAACTCGCCAACGCCATAGGGACAACTGTAAGAAAGCTCGGAAGCCAAGCGCGAAATCCAACTGGCCCTTCCAATTAGCGAGCCAGTAAATTTCGTGAGTCAGCCCGGGTATCGGGCGTAACGAGCGGACAATATCGCTGCCACGTGCCCGCGCGTGTGTGTGCACACACACGGAGAGAGAGAGAGAGAGAGAGAGAGAGAGAGAGAGAGATAGAGAGAGATAGAGAGAGAGCTAGCTTCGAGGAGGAAGTGAATCCACAGCGGGAGGACAGACGGCGTCGAACATTTTAAAACCATAAAGCACGCGACGCGAGTCACATCCGGTACATAAATCTCCCCCACCGCTACTCTCCTGCGGCTGTCGGGAAGGATACGCGCGAACGCGGCCCTCGGACACGGGACTGTATAGTAGCGAATGCACGCAGAGAGAGCCTCGGCTGATTGGTGACCGGATTGTTTCTCGTTAATAACCCCCTCCCGCTCGGCAGGAAGCCATGGACTCTCTCTCTCTCTCCCTTTACCTTATCCGCCCTCTCATGATTCGCGCACATTTAGACAGAGGCCGAAAACAGCAGGGGGGCAGTCGGTATTCCCGGTTGACGAAATTTTCGGCTTGGCGTAACGGTGGGGAGTATGATACCGCTTTTTCGTGGGTCTTTGATGTTGCGGGTGTGTTTCGTTAATTTGCGATGCTGTCCGCGGCTGAGGGCAATGCCAAGGATTGTTTATGGCGGTCTACCTTTTGATTTGCGTGTTCCTGCGCCAGGGTGTCCTCTGGATATGGATAGAACGTGCATAGGCGACTCTTATCTCCATATGTATGTAAGTAGGGGGTTTGGAACTTGATGTCGGAGGTATTGCGTCAAATGTGAATAATACAACGAGTTTATTAGTCGAGGCTACGGTTGCGAATAAAGAGTAGCTCGGTGAAATTCGAAACAGCGGGCAAAAGTACAGTATTTAAGAATTTTAATCGATCGACAAAGCCAAAGTTTTTTGGCACGCGCATCAGGCAGGAGAGGGCGCGCTAATAAATGCTTCGTAATTGCCAAGTGCATCTCGGTGGCGTTTATTGCATCTATATCGAGGGGCTGTAGTGAGGGCCTTTCTCTCCTCATCGTTCGCTGGCTATGGGCTTTTCGGGCCTGGTCCCGGTGAGTTGTTGCTTCTCATTTCGGCGCTTTGTTGCGCAAAGTGCCCACCCCCTCCACGCTCGGCCGGTATAATTGCCTGCGGGCCCCCCGCCTGCCCGGCGCTAAGTCACGCATAAATATACGATATTATGGCGGTAAAAGAGGCGGAGGGGAACAGGGGGGTGGGACGACGCTCTTTCTCCCTCTTTCTCGTTGTTTACGAGCTCGTTACGCAAATCTACTGTTATTGCGCCGACAAACCGAAAACGAGGCAACTATACCGTCGGGCAAATTTTCCGACCGACCAAAGAGCCCTGGGAGCTGCTGCGCTCTCTCGCTCTTTCCCTGGGCTTTTGGGTTTGATGAAAAACAATTTGCCCGGAGTCTGATAAAACGCTGTGCGATACTCGGAATACCTGGCATATCGTTTACCTTGAATTTTCGTATTTCAAGTAGTGTACACAATGAATAATATTGCCTTTAATATAAACCATGAGTTTCTTAAAACATTATGATGATTATATTTAAATGATAAACGTTACGATATTAGAAATCGTGTCTGGTTTATGGACTAAATTCGAACCGAGAAGCGAGAGTAGCACTTCATCGAGGAAAACTGTCGGAGAGAGAAGAGGGAGGAGGGCAGGAGAGAGAGATGGGAGTGTAGGAAAGGCAAGGACGCTGCGGGAAAGCAGATTTGTCGAGGCGGCAATTCGACCCCTGTCAGGAGAACTGCTTCCCAGCCGCGAGACACTTTCTGCTAATTAATAACGATAAGCACGAATGCGTCTGCACCGCAAGGGATAAAGCGCACTACCCGCGAGACTCTCTCTCCTGCGGTCCGCCGACTTCTGGATCAGACGCTAATGTTACACAAGCCGTGCCAGGCTTTTGGACTATGGGTTTACTTATCGGACCTATCACCCCTCCTCCTCTTCCATTGCGGAGCTGCGGGCTTGGGTTTTGCTCGCGAGTACCACAACTCAAGGTTGTTTGGCTGCACTTCTCGTGTGTCCAGTTTGAAAATCGTTGAATTTGCACACGGTGTATTACGGGGCTTCATTCGTAAAATTTAATCATAACCTCGCCGACATTAAACGATATACACGCTCGCTTTTGGTGAGATGGAAATAAAAAATGGGACCAAGAAGGGGTGGAAAAAAATATTGTTTCGTATCCGCACGGCAGATGCTTGATCCTCAATTACAGTGTGATAGCGATGAGGCCGCGCACCGGTTGGCAAAGCTTCTTTGCGGATTCGCGTTATAATAACGAAAAATCCGGATTTACGAAACGATGCACAGCGGATGGAAAAAGAGAGTATAGGAAAGAGGCCGAGAGGGGGCGAGTCATCAATCATCGTTTTAGTTTTTCCTCTCGGATATCTGTGTCTACGGGGAAAATCTTGGATGTTTGTTGCCAAAATAGCGCGATGAAAAATGACCTGCGTATGTTGGCAATTATGAGGGGGGGGGGAGGGGTAGGGCGATCATGTCGAGGCAAGGGACGGTTGGCGACGAGAAAGAAAGCGAAAGCTGCAGGCCAGCGAGAGAAATGGGCAATCGGACGTTGTAACGAGCTTTAACTAGATTCGCTTTTATCTCTTGCTCGTTGAAACAATGCCTCGCTGGAGATGTTATTTTTATCTCCCTACAAATAACATTAATGTAAGCTTTTTATAATTAAGCTCTGGAGAGCGATAGAAAAAGAAGGTAACGTGATTTTTCGTGGAAACAAAGGTAATTTGTTTTCCGGCAGAAAACCAGAGGGCGAGGGAGAGGGGAGAATAAAGCTGCGGCATGAAGCGTAAAACAAGAGGAAAATATGAAATATTTGAAACGTTTAACTAAATCTCTTACATATGCATCAAATGCGCCGTTTAATAAACAGTGACCCACATTTAAACGCGGCGCACGAACAAAAGGCAAACCTTCGTGGTTCTCCCCAAGTCCATAAACGTCAAATATATAAACACACATACACACACATCGCTTCGGTCATTTTTTTTCATTCGCCGTGGCTGCTCTGACCACTCCCCGTAGCTCAAAACAATTCATTTTCATCTCGCGCGCTCGCTCTTGCAGTTCGGAACTAAAAATATTTTATCTCTCTCTTTCAATACATATATATGTATAAAGGGGGGAAAACGCAAATAAAAAAGAATAAATCTAGAAATTCAGCGCGAACGGAAAACCTTGACGCAGCTGTGCCGCCACGCAATTACAAGCCTGGCGAGCAGGCGCGAAAATCCATTTGCCGGGTGCGTTTTTGTTGGCGCTTTTTCGCTCTTCCACCCCCGTCCCCCTTTTTTCGCCAGCGATATAGAAAAAAAAGAGGGTTATTCAGTTTCCGCGGATTAAAAGCAAGTTTTATTGGGGAATGCCAGTGAGACCGAGGTGAAGGGTGGTCGGGGGAAGCGGATGCAAAAAATTTGGCCAACAGCTGTGGAGAGAGAGAGAGGGGGGGACGAGCGATATTACACGCAAGCGCGCGACGCGATTGGATATAGAAAGCTCGGAAAATGGGATTTCAAGTGAGTCGCGAAAGAGAAGGAGGCGCGTCGCGCTCGTGCACGCGCGCGATGTTTCAACCGGCCTCCGAGACACAAAAGGCAAAAAATTGAAGAGAGACAGAGAAAGAGAGATGGCGATGTGTCGAATCGATGTACTTTGTTGCGCCAGATGGGGAATGCTCCTCTTGAAATCGCTGGAAATGGAATTTTCCAGTATGTTTTCGAAAAATGCAAGCTTGAAAAGAATTTCGAAAAGCGTTTCAATACTTTTTTTACTCGCTCGAAACGTCGGAAAAGTGTCAATATATGATTTTCACCAACAGGGGGGAGGGGGGAAATATAACAAAGTCCAGCTTCCTTTTGGTAAATATATAAAAAAAAAGCGCTGGCTGCGTTTCGAACGGGAGTATTACAACGGAAAGGAGCGCGGAAATAAAAGCAGGGTGCCGAGCGCAAAAATCCGATTAAAAGTGAGCCCGCGCGCGGCGTATGAAAAGTTGGCTTTTCTGCGGCAAGCAGGGAAAATTTTGAACAACCAGCCCCGCGGTATTCATAACGTCGCCCTTGCGCCTATGTGGACGACCCTATCCCTCTCACTCTTTCGCTGCGTCAGTTGCAGCGGGAGCTTGGCATACACGAGAGTCCGGGGGCCAATCGAAAACCCGTGTAATAACCTGCGCTTTTCATATGACTTTCAGGCCGCGGCTCCGAAAGAGGAAGAGAAAGGGGGCCGTCTGCAAATACAACGCCCGAAAATAAACCCTCGCACGCGTTATGCACACAGAGAGAAGCCCTCTTTTGCCCTATGCACTATCAGCGGCAATCGCGTTCCCGCTCGCGTTCCATTACAGAAATAGAACTCCCAGGCTCTTTTCCTTCCGCCCCCTCTTCTTTTTTTTTTTATTCGTTATCAAAGAGTGAAAACTCTGGCAACAAGAGCAGCTCCGGTCGCGTAACATTTTCTGTTTTTTCAGCGCTGCAAAATGAAAAATTCTTCGGAAAATAGAGGCGAGCGCGCGCGGCAGCACAATCGGACTGACGCAATCAGCGCCAGTCCTTTCGGCTTTTATCTCTCCCTCCACCTCTCTCTTTTTTTATTGTTTTTCGCGAAATCGATTCGCGCTCCTTTTTGTCGAGCAAATCGACGCGATTTAACGAGATCGACAATCCTGCGGTGGACTCTCTCTCCCTCTCTCTCGCAAGGTGGTACGGTTTGCTCAACACTCGAGGCACGTGAGCCAAGTTTCGCGAGTGTACCACGTGAGCCGCGCGGCGGTGGGTATATCGTTGCTCCGCAGACGCAACGTCTGTCGAACGATGATCGCTCTTGCACTCTAGCGCTTGTCCAGCGGCTTTATACTCCGAATCGCAGCTTTTGTGCCTCTCGGTCCATTGTTCGATCAATGGAATTTGCTTCTTTTGAAGGACCTCCAATAGCCAAGCGCGCTCTCTCCGGCTTTTGAAGGACACTGGGAGAAAGGATTACGCCAGAGAGGTACATCTTCGTCTTTTGCTTTATGACGCAATTTTTTTCCACCGGGTTATCCAGTTAATTTACGCCCCAGTACGATCGAATGCTAAATTTAACTTAAATATATCAACTGTATGTGAAACACTACACCGCGAAATTAAATTTTTCCTCAAATTTTAAAACGTCATACAAAAAGAAAAAGGAATAAAAGTGCTCGAGAGAGAGGTAAGTAAAGATAATTGAATAAAGAGTATCCGCTCGCCGTATTAAATCCGAGCAATTAACAAAGGCGTGGTACTTGAAGCTCGGATTCGAAATTTCATTTTCAACGAGCGAGCAGAGGAAGAGAGGGAGGGAGAGGTGTAGATAAGCGCTTGCGAAATTCCATCCGAAAATTGAATTTGAAGTAGCCAACGCACAGAGAATCTCTCGCGACGAATTACCTCCGCGAAACTTCAAAAGTGCGTCGTCGTCGCTCGCTCGACGTCGTTGCGCTGACGACAAGCGCGCACAAAGGATTTCCAGTAGCTATGAATTTAATTTTCATACAAACAAGCTGCTACGAACGAGAGCTACGCGAACGCCGGCGCAGGGGTGTGAGGTAAAGGAGAGAGAGAGAAGCTCGGGGTGTTACGTGCCAATGACGAAAGGACGAGTCGTCCAAGCGGGCTCTTTGGCCAGGCTCTCTCCCTCACACCGGTATATACACGTGCGCTCTCTCCGGCAGGCAGAATCTCGCTCCCTTTTCGCGTACTTCATTTTACTTTTGCCGCGCCCTCGCTATTAAACCTCGTCCTCCCAGTCTCCCTCTCTTGCTCGAGAGACAGAGGAGCAGCGTGAGCTGGCTAGCGTTGCGTGTAATCCAATAAAAGCGCGTTGGGAGGGGGGCAAGAGGAGAGAGAGAGAGAGAGAGAGAGAGAGAGAGAGAGAGGCCTGGGCTCGCTTGCGCATAGAACGAAATTTAATATCCAGCCCCATCAAAACTCGCTGGAATTGTTTCCGTCTTCGGACCCTACCCCGCTTTCTATGTGTGTGTGTGTGTGTGTAGGTCTCGCCACTACACTGTGCGTGTTGAGTGCGTGCGCCTTTTTGCTGCTCGCCCAGGGTATTCATTTGACTCCGCGCTCTACTCATGCTCCACGTTCTTTTACAATTGTACTCGCCGGATTATTCTCATTCCGCCTTACCGAGCTTGCACACGACTACTGGCTTTTTTCGCGTTTATATGAATCAGCGAAAAAGAGACTGCCGGCTTCAGAGCGGAACGGAAAAATAATGTACGTTAATGATTGGATAAACAGTTGAAAATTTATTGCTCGCTTTTCTAATTTGGCCGGGACTAAGTGCACGCCGACTAATAAAATTCGATTAGGTAAAATAAGTTTAGGAATGAAATGACCATTTAAATATATACGAATAAACCGAGAGCTGGAGTTGTATCGCGTCAGTTAAACGGGCTTGTACATAAAATGAAATTGCCATTTTTTAATTTATCAAATTGAATACTGCTTTGCGCTCGCGGTTATAAGAAGCCGACCGAACGTTTACGACTCTCGCGGCTTTATAGGCCCGACTACTCGTGGGCAAAACGATACTAAAGCAAAGCAGAAAGCGTATAGGTGAGAATTTTAATCCAGTCTATATCCTACCTACCTTGCAAAAAAAAAGGACGATAAGTCGAAGGGGAAAAAAAGAAGTAGAAGGGTAGTCGAGTTGGGCTGTATATTTGTTTTACGAGTTACGAGGCTTCCACACTTACTCTCCTCCGCGTGTATCATTGATAAAGCGGTCTCTCTGTGTTGAGAGGGCTTTGCCTTTCAGCCCTCGAGTTATTGGTTTCACATTTTTATGGATACACTGCCGACCCTCGTCTACTGCCTTTCGGCGCTGTGCGTGTTTTTTTATTGGCCGTCGTTGGTTGAGAATCGTAGGGTAATTTTTATTACGCGCAAGCTTGATGCACTAAGAAGGTTATTACTAAATATTCCGGAGCTTGCGAGTAGCGATTATACAGAAAAATTCAACGTTCTTTTTTAAAGCTGCCCTACAATTAGAAAATTCAAGCTTACCTTCGAGTCTTAAATTACACTTACAAAATTCACTCGAACTCTATAAGCTTAATTTATTCACATAATTTTTCTCGAAAGCTTTTGCTTCCCAACATCTTTGTAACATTTCGAAAGAACGAGTCGAAGAGCTAGTATAACCACACTCGAAGAAGGAGCTGCTCGTACAGTCTACGGAATCCAAATAATTCAAAGCCAGAGGCACACCATCGAAGGCTCTCTCACGGCTAGGTAATATGTATCCCGAGTGTCTCAAGTGCTCCAGAAATTTCTAGCCCTAAAGTTCAACTGCCGAGCCTGGCCAACCGGAGGGGGAGGCCCGCGTCTTCATCCGCGTTCTCCGACTCCTTTTCCCCCCTTCCTCTACTGCCACTCTATCCTTCTCCGCGCTGCCGATCTTGGCCGCGTGAGAGCGAGCCGGGGGTGCATCGCAAGCCCGCCGCCTAATTGATTAATATGACGTTTATTGGGGGCGCGGCTCTCCCTCGATGAGCCACTCGACGCCCCGGCGCGTTCCCTCTCTTTCTCTCTCAGCGGCAGTGGCGGCTCCTCCTCCAGCCCTCAACTGCGCCCGCAAATTAATAAGTTTACTCTCAACTTCTCTGTTGCCGGCGTCGTCCGCTTCTCTCCCACCCTCTCTCTTACTCTCTCGCTCTTGCTCTCTCTCTCTTTAACGTCGATTTTCGCCAAGCAAGATTGCCCTCGCTTCACTATCGAGCGACCCTCTACTTTTGCACCTTCGCTCTCGGAGCTTGACTTTTCAGCCGCTAAATACACGTTGTACGTATACACAAACGAAATATTCTACATCCCTCCTTGAATTCTCAGCAATAATCTCATTTATTCAAATCGTTTTTAATAAAGCCAGGCCTTTAACGTCCCCATCAACGTCTCGGCAAGTCATAGTTCAGAGCCAACGACTAGTCGGTGAAAATTGGGCAACCGCGGAAAGGCCGACGCAGCGCGGGGGATATAGGCAACGACGACGACAGCAAGGGAAATGGCGGAAATAAAAGAGAGAGGCCCGAGGGAGAGCTGCCAGAGTGGGTAAAATAAAACTGCCGGGGAAAAGTTACGGAAGACGAGCTGTCTTTCTCTCTCGGGCGATGCTAGTAAGGAGGGGCCAGGCGCCTCGTAAAACTCGCGAGAGCTCGAATAATAACGCCTCTCCCGCGCGTACACACACACACACACATACACGTATACGCGGCAGGAGCAGCTCGTACGCGGGAAAAGTTTATTAGCAGCCGCTCCGATCGAACCTTCCTTTGCACGTGTACTGCAAAGGGGAGAAGAGAGAGAGCGCGCGCACCGCTGCGGCTCTCGTAAAAGTTAATGTCGGCAAAGGCGCCAAATCATCTCTCGCACTGGCACCCCTTGCAGCGCTCCCCGCCAACTTTTTTTCCACCGCGACTCCTTCTTCACTCTCCTACTCGTGTGCCGCTCTGCTTTTTCGTTTTTCTCTCGCAGTCCCCCGGTTGGCTAGGAGTAGCAGCGTGCAGTTGTGCGGTTTCAAGAGAGCGCATCAACCCGGAGCATTCGTTCTCCCTCTCTGGCAAAGCGAGTAATGTCGTTTTACGTTCCCGAGACGAAGACACGACTTGTCGCGTATACTTCGAACCTTGAATTCTTGGCTCATTAACGGAGATTCACTTGCGCGAGTGTACACGCACAGCCGTGCGGGAAAACGGGCAGGTTTTCGAATATTGCAATAACAAATCGTCGAAATTGGAATGACGAGGCAAAAAGGACCCAACAGGCGACAGTAGGCAATTAGCTGCTACCAAACGAGCCCAGCCAGATATCTTTCAATACAGCCCAGAGACACAGGGCTCTCCGTTCGCATAATTAAACCGATTATACGCGCTGGGCAATGGAAGAAGTTCCTTTTAATGCCGACAACTCGTATAATACGAAAAGCTCGGGGGCCATTGGGAAGAAAGCGCCACACGATTGCCGCAAACGTCGCGACGGTAGCTACGTCCCTCTCCCCCCCCTCCCCCAAACTTCTCTCGCCTGCTCTCGAGGCCAAGCGGCGTCTAATGAACAATTAATATGCAAACAGCGATTACTTAATTCCCAAGTTAGGCGGCGCGCGCAGATTCTAATAGGCAATATTCGTCGGCTCTCCTCGAATACAAGAGGAGCCCACAGCCGCAAGCTCGGCTCTCTCTCTCTCTCTCTCTCTCTCTCTCTCTCTCTATAGTCACGAAGCTTTTCGGAAGACGGTCTACCGGCCAAAATTTCTAGCTGCCGGCAATGATGCTTCTTCACTTCCACCCTCCCCCCATGGTTCCCTTTTCTAATTTTCATTCGGCGAGCATTCTCATGCGACGTGTTGTTATTTACGCCTTTTCGACGCAGCGTTATAGCGGCGTAGGCTTCATTTGAATATTGGCGCAGGTCGTACGAAATTTTATCGCGCCGCATGAAACGTCACGTCTACCCCTTCTTTTTCTTTCTCTCTCTCTCTCCTGCAATGCCGTAATAACACGCTAAGAGCGAGCGAGTAATCGTAAAACTGAGTGCATGCAAATGTCTCCGGCTGTATGAATATTTAACGGGTCATTAAGCTCTCGTATTTGAAGTTTATTAAACTATATAAGCAAATACGAATGAGAAATTTAGATAGCGATTGTAAAAACCAATGTCTATTTTGAATTTTGACTTCCTTCATATTTTCCTTCGTTCCCAATATTGAAAGTAAATTCAAGATATTGCTGTGGTTACACCTTGGATTTCATTGATCGACAATGCAATATGATTATACTCGGCGAATTTAATATGAAAAATAAAAAGCGAATAATAAGCATTCTCGGTGGGGGCCGTGCTGTATAACGAGTGCTGTGCCGCCGCCGCGACTGCTCTCTGCTTGCTCAACGGCATTTTTAATTAGCAAAACTTTGCCCACGGCGAAACTTTTGGCACGGTCATTGATGCGATTCTTGGAGGCGCATCAAAAGCCAGGCCGGCGGAAAATTGAATTACGGAAAACTCGGCCCTCACAAATTAAGAACATCATAGCTGCCGATAAGCGCGCTCTCGGTGTATATAAAGCAAGACCACCCCCTTCTTTCCTTCTCCCCCCACCCCCAAACCTCTTGCAGCACCCTTCGCGAGCACCCAGGCCCTCCAAGAGTTTGGAAAAACACTTCATCAAAGTCGAGGAGTTTCCCGCGCCCAGTTCATCGCTCTCACCGTGTATATACGTATCGTAATAAGAGACCTTGGAGCGATATTATGCAGCGTCTGGTTTATAAGATAATAATTAAGAACTCCGCTCGCGGACGAGCCTGAAGAATAATAAATTTTATTATGCGGTTGTAATGTTGCTCAGGATAAGGAGCTTTGCTTTTCTCCCCCTCCGGTTTCATTTCCATAGCGGCCGAAAAGTTTTTCTTGCGGGGGAAGGGGGAAAGGGTTTTACAACGATTTATTCTTATTATTTAAAAAATTGGAGGAGATCGTGTAAGTCTTGTAAATCTGCGTTTCAGCGACAGCTCTCGACTGAGCGTCATCGGCTGGTTTGTAAATTGAAAAAACTGGTGCAAGTGACTTGATCCTTTCTCATTTCCATTATTTGCCACGCTAATGCCTTTGCATTACTTGCTTTTGAACAGCTGAGTTTCTTGAGAAACCCCAGGAGAGAGACACTTGGCAACTGCCTTATTTAGCTCAACTTTCGAGCTAACGGAGAATTGCGCGGGATCGAGAGACGAAAATCGAGAAGAGAAAGAGGAGGACGCTCGATTGATCCCCGTGGAGAAAAGGGGTAAGATTCTAATAAGATTTCTCGGAGGAAAAGAGAGACAAACCGCGAGTCGACTTACCCGGAAGTTCCTCCGGAAGGAAAAGCGGAATCGGATTATTCGAACTTGTTTTCACCTCCTACCCCGCGTGGGGGGCTAATAGCCTGTCAACTGCCACCGAAAGATTGCGCGAGCCTGAATAAGAAATCAACTCGAATAATTTCCTTGCCAGGTGAGAGCCTCTGCCGAGGCCCGAGCGAGCGAAACGGATTCAATTTGAATTAATCGCTCCACCACTGGGGCGAGCTTGGATATTTTAGATTATTGCTTTGTTAAGCTTTTTTTCATTCAACCTTGTTCCAATGTTTTCGTTTATTCCATATTTTATTTCTTTAATAGACTTGATGATTTATTTGATTGAGTCGGAATAAAAAACGAGATTGTGACACGCAAAGAAAACGTATTAATTTAATTTGAATTCAAGAGAGAACATTAGCACGTTTTTATTATTTTAAAATGGCTCATTAAAAGAATTAAAGCTCAGCCACGATCGATCGTTAAATTTTTTATTCAAACGTACTTTGTCGATCTTCATCGTAAAGAGCTTGCAGGAGGATGATGATATTGCAAGCGTGAGAATAGCCCGAGGCACTTTTCATTCCCTCCGCCTCTCTCTCACTCGCCCTCTTTCTCTGTATAGTCTGCTTTCTCTATTAGTATATTCATGAGAAATCCTGAGATATCGCGATGTTGCCACGGGCTTCCGGAGCCAAACACAAAAGTAATTAGTTATACATAGCCGAGAGAGAGAGAGAGAGAGTGAGAGGATTTTGAAGCCTGCATTAAGTGCGTAAGGTAATCAGCCACTGTGTTGAATCAGAGTACTATGGTATTATCGTAGGCAAACAACTTATCTGAATTACAATTCCCGTTATTTTCTCCGCACTTTTACTCCTCCTCTTCTACTCAATGATAATCGCGATTCTATTGACTGATATCGTAAAATACCTGTACAAACTATTATCAATTTTTAATCAGTTATAAATGAACGCAAATTATTTGAAACACAAAGCCGTAAATAAGTACAAAGCAAAAGAGAAGGGCACAATAGTTGACGAGAATAAAGAAGAATCGAGCATTGACAAATACGCAGAAGGCACAGAAAATCCCATCTTAGGCCGTTCAACGAGCGCCCCATCGCTTTTCGCGCAATTAGCTTGCTTAATGGAAAACTTTTTCCCAGTCCCCGTCGATATTCCCTAAGCCAGCTTCAGTCGAGCAGAGATAGAAGCTCCCACTGAAAAAAGCCAAGAAGAGAGAGACAGAGTTCCTCCTCGCCTCTGGAGAAATGGCTCCCCTTATAGCGCTTCCGAAAATTGCCGTCACCTCTTTCGGCGCGTCACCATAGCAGCAGCGGCAGTAGTAGCGGCGCAGCTCCATCGGGCGCGTGATTCGATTCGCGCGCTCTCCCCCTCCGTCGCCCCGAGCTGCCTGCCGAAAGAGATCGGGCGATTGGCTATCTCGAAGCTAATAATTATCCGGCCCAGGCCAATTTCACGCGTGGCCGACACTTTGGCTGCCGCCACGCACGGATTCTTCCAGATTGTAGGACCAGAGAGAGAGAGAGAGAGGAGCTTGGCTCGGAGAGACGTCTCGCCTGCGGGCTAAAACGTCGGATGATAGGGAGAGAGAGATGCGTCGGGAGAAAGACTACTGTATGCTTACATTCGCGGCCGACGTCTCTCGCGCGCACGCCGCTCCTCGCGCTGATTGCCGGGAGCTTTTGGCTCCGCGATTTTAAGGGGCTTCCCTCGGGGGGAAAGCTACACCGATGAGACATTCGGATTGGATATTTTTTTCTTCATTTCGCCGCTGGGCCTCGAGAGTAAATATCGAGAGCGGAAGATTAGAGTATTGTCGACTTTTGGGGCTTTATTATACGACTGTATCGCGCTTGATTTATTGGAAAGGCAAGAGCTTTGTAATATTTATAACGGCATGTCCCGGAAGATTAAGCGTTAAAATTTTAGAGTCTAATTTCTAGGGCGGTCGTACTTAAGTTTTAATAAAAACAGAGCTATACCGTGGCACAACTTAACATCTTTTTGAGAACCGCGCAGCCACGGACTTGAGACGTAATCCGCTTAACTGGCCGAACTTCAAGATAATTAAAATTGGAATGAAAGACGTAGCCAAATCCTTGTTCAACTACTCGTTATACTTGGCATTTCTTTTTTTTTTCACCGGCGACGTAATAAAAGAAAACACGGCCACGTCAAACTTCCTCTCCAACAGCTTTCCTCATTCCTCGGGACTCTTAAAATAATCTGTTTATCATTCAGAACTTCGAAAACGATTAAAATCAGGGCCAAAGTTTGATAAGCCAATTTCGAATGTCAGGAGGGCCTTGGCCCCCTCTCTCATGGAAATCTAAAAAGCGAGCGTAACGGCTATAGAAGCGAGGTGAGCCGAGGAGGCGAGTTCAGGAGGGAGAGGGGAAAAAAGTTTTGAAACGCAAAGTAGCCAAGATAGGCGGGACGCGACAAGCCAAGCTTCGATATTCCCAAGAAGCAGAGGGACTTTGAATAATGAAGTATAGCATGGCGAGAGGGGCAGGAGAGATAGAGGGGGAAGTAGCGAACGAAGACGAAGAGGGCCAGTCAAGGTACGTTCCAGGGCTAGGGAAAAAATCCCTCCCAGCCACGCGAGATCGCGCAAAAAGAGCGCGGCAAGCTCTTCCCCCCCCCCCCCCCCCCCCCCCCCCCCCCCCCCCCCCCCCCGCTCCGCCGCCGGGGGGGGGGGGGGAGGGGGGGGGGGGGGGGGGGGGGGGGGGGGGGGGGGGGGGGAGGAGCTGGCCGCGCTCTTTTTGCGCGATCTCGCGTGGCTGGGAGGGATTTTTTCCCTAGCCCTGCCTCTTCTTCCACCCTACCCTCTTCTTCCTCCTCTTACCAACGCCACCCGTCGTTTTTCTTCTTTTCCGGCTCCTTACGCGACGCGCACGGCCATAAGAGAGAGAGAGAGAGAGAGAGAGAGAGAGAGAGAGAGAGAGAGAGAGAGCACGCGCGTCCAGCTTGTCGGCCCTTCTAATCTCGGGGTCTTAGCCGCGCGCTCTCTTCCCCTCTCGCTCTTCCAAGCTCTCCGGAGCTTGGATAAAGGATTATTAAACGGCTGGACTGGGATGGGAACGACGATAGGCCTGATCGCGCACGAAGAAAGAGAGAGGGAGAAGGAGCGAAAGATAGAGGGACATTATTAAGCGGGAATTAAGAGTGACTGGTGAAGATTAGTGGCGATTGTTTTGCCGGACGACTGTCGCTCCGTGTCGTGTTCCTCAGCAGGAGTCCGATAAGGGACGGTAGGGATTGAATTTTATTGATTTTGAAGCCCGGGAATTCGGCTGATTTGAATTGAATGGCCATTTCCCCCCCCCCCCCACAACGACGCGGCATATGTGCGCTTGATTTATCAAGCAAATTTATAAACTTTTTCCATAAAAATGGCTTTTTCACGCTCTACGAAATATGTCCGAAGCCGATAGACTTATTGTCGCGTTTGATAAAAAAAGCATCTCCCTCCATCTTGGCTACATCGACGACGCAGTTCGATCGTCCAGTTCAAATTATATAACTCTCGCAAGAACTTGGGATGGTCAAGCAACAATCGGCTGACCGTGAAATCGCTAAAGGGTACATAGATACATAGGTAGTGAGGCTAGCGTCCACGTAGGAGGGTGTATGCCTGGCCACGCGATTAGCATGATCACCGTGTCATTAGCCGGGCGGATTCTGCCGCGCGGCCAACTTTCCGGGGAGAAAGAGCCTTGTGCTCTCCTCGGACCGTGTACTTCGTCCCGCTAATCGCTCCCGTAAACTTTGCCGGCCGAGCGCATGGGGTGGAGAAGCACTAGGGGGCTTTAGAGCGTCTCTCTGACCTTGTAATTGTAGGCTGAGCCGAGAGGGATACTTGATAGCTGTACGACGTCTCTTTTTTGTTCCTGACTATTTCATGCCCGTATAGTTGGTGTTCGCAGTAAAAATGAACAAACGTTCAAAATTAAATTGTTAGCGGACAATTCGTCTAAGCGCATATTCTTTAAGCCTCATGTAAACTTTTTGTTTTCGTATTAAATATACAGACGAGCTTAAGTGGCATTCTCGCTGAGCTTTAAACGAGTTGCGAGGCGACGACGACACGCGTATATCGCGAGGGGGTTACAGATGAGTGCTCGTTTAAAGAGTCAGCGTCATATTAAAGGCGAAACCCGGAAGAGTTACAGCCCTTACAAGAACCTGATTTCCAAGTACAGTTTTTTTAATCTCTCGAGAGATAATATCTTCAACGAACCTGCTTCTTTAAAGAGAAGCTCGTACCCTTAACAAAATTAATTAATTATAATTTTCTATTTCCTTACGGCTGATTTGAAAAATCGAAGCTCGCGAGAGATATTCACTTTGCAATATTCATTTGAAATCCATTGGGTACATTGGATTACCTTCATTTCTATTACTGCCCCCTAGACCGTACTCTCTCCCTCCCTCTCTTCGTTCAACGCGCTCCATTGATTTCTCTCGTTAGCCAAGCTCTCTGTACAGCGCGCGCTTGCAATCCCAGACAGTCATTCGATACGTACAAGGACTGCCGTAACGATGAAAAAAAAAATCAATACGGATAACAGGTCTAATAACGAAAATAGCCATTCCACAGTACAAGACTAGCACCACACTTGCTCGCTTTAACTCGAAACAAAAAAACAAAATTCAAAATGCCAAAAGATCGAAACAAAATTCTCGCGTGGCACTCGTAAAACTTTGCGGATGCGTATATACTAATTCACGAATATCGTTAAATCAGAGCCAGTGCGGACTGTGGTAACGGCATACGGTCGGCGTTAGTTATCAAGACGCGGCCAGTTGGAGCCTCGTCGCTAATGTCGTCCCGTTTCGAGTAATGTATTTCGCTTCGACGCAGGCTCCGTTCTACGGGGCGACTTGAAGTCGTCGTTGTCGTCGTGGCCACGAAACAACAGTACCGGGATTTAATGCAGTATCCGTCGGGGTTGTATTTTAGCTGGCATGGGGGGGGGGGACGCGAAGAAGAATCGCAGCAGCAACGGCGAAGCAGTAGGGGTGTATATCGCGTGCTGGCTTGTCGGAGCGGTAATCCAGCCGCATTAGCATGGACGAGCCAGGGTATCAAATGCGGTTTTATTATGCGTCGGCTAAGAATGGATGGGGCTCCCGGAGCTTTCCCTGGGATTCCCGAGTAATCGCCGCCGCGTGTTGTGTATGTGTGTGCTCTGGCGTTTTCGGACGACAACTACTCTCTCTCTCTCTCTCTTGCTCTCTTTTGCTTGCGGTTAAATTCTTGACACAATATTCTAGAGGACTCGGAATGTTGAAACATATAACGTCAATGAAATATCTAACGTCAATACCCTCGAGATGTCCTTGTAATTAAAAAAAAGTTTCGATTTATAAACTCTAGATGTTTTTTTTTTGCTATGTAACACAAAACTCGACACGCGTTCCTTTTACCCCTCTTTCAAAAAAAAGTTGGAAGACATATGCCGGAATAGAGAAGACGAAAAAAAGGAACTAGGAAGACAGGAAGAATCGAAGAAACGCTCAACCGCGAAAGAACGAAAAACAAAAAGGAGAGCTCGCTCCCAGCTGGGCGGGGTAATCCGTCAATTCGCTCCACGGGGGTGAAATCTCACTGGGTTACCAGGCCGTGGCTATAATACACACGCAGCTTGCTAAGGGTGTCGCGGGGCTTTTCCGAGAAAAAGTTCGGTCGAGTCACGTTTCCCGATCTCCGTTGCCCTCTGCCTCTCCCCGGGGCTGTCTGTGTGTCCTCGTGTCTTACTTTTGCCGGAAGCGTCCCGCAGGAGTCTCGTTATCGAGCTGCCGCTGTGGACTGCATGCGGCCGCAATTTTGTTTTCCTGGCCCAATTCCGTGCGCGATCGGGGCTCCGTTGGCTCTCTATTTCTTTACCTCCGCCTTGCGCCGTGGTCCTTTCCACGCGCCCTCTTTGTGCCGGAGTAATGGTTTCTTTTGTGCCCGATCGAAGCTTTATTTTGGCTTGACCTCACCCAACGTTTACTTGCTGAATGGAGTTTTTTTTAGATTTTCGTCGTTCCACCGAATCCGCGATACGGTGAAAGCTCTCGAAAAAGCTCTCGTTATTTTCCCGAGACTTTAATTGAAGTCGAAAAGAACAAAAAAAGTTAATTACAAGAGATCTATAAATTTCCGACAAATTTCTCAGTCTTAGCTTTTCCAACTTGGAGATAAGAGAAATTCGCGGTCAAAGCCATTATCCACCGGGCTCTTACGATTATTCGCGCTTCTCCTTCAAAAACATAAAAGTAGGCGCGAATCGAAAATTCGATCTCCAACAAAAATACGGTATATTCTCTCTGTCCTCGAATCTGATAACCCGGCCCATTGACCCATTCCGAAAGGCATTGAAAAGTCTCTCCTATCCAGCATTCCAATCATGTCGAATAGGTCCTCCTGCGCTGAACCTGCCTATCTCTCTCGAATAACCTCGTGCGCGCATATGAGCCACGTCGTCTTTGTCCCGTTTTCAATCAGCGCTGCAGCCCTAAGATCCGCCGTTAATCCAACCTAGCGATCAAGCGCGGACTCGTGCATAAATACAGTCGCGAGATCGATCGATCGGCCGATCCCGTCGATCTGTCCTCCCCCCCCCCATCCCCTGACGTTTGGCTCTCTCGCGCAGCCCAAGAGACACCTCTGCGCACGTATTTGCATGCGCGCCCGAGCGCGTATATTATAGCGGTCGCCTGTCCCCGGAAGCGCGCCTGGCTCGCGCTCGAGCGACTCTATCTTTCTCTCCCCCTTCGCGGGAGAGACCCGTTGTGGATTGCGCTACGCTGTTTTACGAGGCACTACGACCAGCGGGACTCTCTTTTTATCCACGGGTCTATCATATCGAATGCTTCAAAGTCGTGTAAAAATTAAACTTTTCTTTTTAGATTACAAAAATTCTACTTTATTCTTCCTACTTGTGATTTTGGTGTAGAGATTGGCATAATTAAACTGATGCCCAAAGTCAACGGTTTTCAGCTTTGTTTATTCGTACTGATGAGGCTACGACTTGCAAATGATGTATTAACTGTTTAAAATTAGGTTGACATCAACAACTCATTCGAGTCAAGATTTATTCAAAAGTTTATCCCAAAGATCGACCGATAAAAGAATCAACCTGTCACTACATTGATGTAAATCAAAAGGAGACATCTGATGATTCTACTTTCCATAACAGCTTATAAAAAATATTCCTACGCCGTCGCCACATTACTATATTCCAAGATACAAAAAGAAATCACATCGGGCATTCATAAAAACCGCGAGCTAAAAGCAAATAATTGTATCGATGAAAAGATAATCGAATAAGCAATGGATTCCACGTGTTCGAAAAGCATCAAATTGTAAGGAACGCGACATGCGTCTTCTATCTCATGGTCGGGGAAAAGCCAAAAACAAAAAAGAGAAAAAAAAGAGGTAAACCGAGAGCTATACTGAGGAGCCAAGCCTAGTCTGTAGGGCGCACATGTTGCTCGCGGGCTTGCGTGTGGTCCGCGCGAGTTCCGTCATCTGCTCATAGCTCTCTCTCTCGATCTATGCTGACGTTTACGCGCGACGCACACGTGTCGATAAACAGCCCGCTGAGGACGATTATGTGCCGAGAGAGACGCGACGCACTTCCGTAAACTTCAGCCGGAATGATTATCGCGAAAGACACTTGCTCCTCTCGACACGGCTCTACCTAGGCTCATTCTACACGCACATATCCCTAATGTGAATCGAAGTCAACCAAGAAATACGTTAGATAATCTAATGTTACAGACTCACGTTTTTCTCAACTTGGCTTTTCGATTTTTTCGAACCGCTTACAACACGCGTTGGTCCTTTCATCGAGCTCTCTCGAGCGGTTATTAATTCCCAGCGATATACGTTTACAGCGCACGAACCAATTTCTCGTCGATTCAACGAAAGAAAAAAGCTCATTATCCGTTGGAGGGAAAAAAGGGTGGCTTGCCAGAGAAAGCCTTTCATAAGCTCAATAAGAACGAGAGGAACAAAAAAAAAAATAAGGGTGGCTAACAAAGGCAGCAGCCCGCGCGATTTGCACATGCAACCGAGTATAAGCACGAATGCGGTACAAAAGATAAGGGTATAGAGTAAAAAGGGGGTAAAGGGAGGAAGAATTCGATTACAGCACTTAACCCACTTCCGTGGCTTTACCCGTATAGGGCTACCTTTTTATTTTTACCCGGACCAGCTAGAGCTGCTTGTTTATACCACTCTCGGCTTTCGGAGTTCTCGGGTGTCGATCAACACGAGGTGAAAAAGCGACGTAGATGTGGGTCGACTCTCTCTCCCTCTCCCTTATATTGCTTTAGTTCTCTCGATTCCGTCGTTCCTTAAATTCACCGCATATTCATATTCTCTTTTGTACATTACCGTTAACACTCCGTCGATAAATCGGAGAAAGAAACAACGCACATGTGCGAAATAAACGTTTCCACACCCAATTACATCAAAACTTACGACTTTGGGCGTAGCCGTTATAAAAGATTTTAAACTTTGCGTTCGGAAACAATAAAAACTAGAAATCCCGTTGGCAATCAACGCTCACGCGTTCTACACTGTACCGAGCAATCTAGCCTACTCTCGAAAGACACATCGTTTTTCGCGTCCGCGAGCTTTTTCACCCTCAGCCGCGCTTGTTGCGCATTTTTCGAAAGAAGAAAAGCCGCCGCGAGAGCTCAACAAGTGCGCGGCTGGCCTATTTTACCCTTTCTCCTGCGCGCACGTCGTACTGAAACTTCATTACACGGAGTAGAGCGAAGGTCGTTCGTTACGCCAAGGCTTTTTGCGCTGCGGGAACAATCGTCCTTTTTTTTCACCGCCGCGAAAGTCTTTCCTCGTCAGGGATTAAATATATGACGTTTGTCAAAGTACCTTTTTAAACTTGCACTCGAATCGACTGACTTTTCATCTGGTATTAAAATTCCAGAAAGAGACAAAAAAGAACCCCGTGTACTCGCGTTAATTTAATGACGTGAAATCTCATGGGCAAATAGAGTTACAAATGTAGTCAGCGCTGTACAAAGGGGGAGAGAGAGGTCGTCTCGCAATCAAAACGCACGGGGGTCAACAATGCGGGCTAATGCGCGTTGAACGTAGCGCCGAGCGCGCGCGTGTCATCGGGCAAAATCGACGCGCGGCCGCTTTAATGATTTATGATTTTCGACAACAAACGCGCCGAGTCCAACCCTCCTACCTCCGAAAACGCGAGCATTGTTTGCGCGAGCGTGATTGTCGTTGCGCCGACCGACTGCAAAATGAAGGAAATCGACGAAAATAAAAAAAAACACACACATATGTGCGCACACATACGTCGCTGCTGCTGTCCTAGCCCCCGGGTGTAGAGCGGGGAATGTAGGTCGTTTAGCTGAATGCCCAGTGCTGATTGTAAGCGCGTAAATACCGGGAAAGGGGGGAGGACATCGAGTCACGCGCGCGTATTCGTTTTGTCGATCGGTAAAAATGCCATTTAATTTACTTTAATTGTTAAGTTAAATAGCGACAAAAGCCTCCGGGGTTAATCGCGCGCGCCCAAATCCGATTTCGTTTCAATTCAGGCGCGGATGATCCGGAATCGAAATAATCCGCGCACGCTGACGCGTTATAAAAATAAACGTAACAAAAAGAGAAACAGCAAAGTATCGATAAGACAATTTATTCAAGCTCGCCCTATGGGCTGTTAACCCGGTACGCCGGAGCATTTCTCTTCGCGGCGCACGTTTATAAAGCTGTTACAAAGGCGCGACGACAGGCGAAAAATTGCCGCGGCCTCCAAGCAAGAGAGCAGCAGCAGCAACAGCTCTGTGTACGCGGAGAAATGGAGAAGGGCTGGGGCCGAATAAAAATCCCGGGTATCCGTGCACGCACACCCACACACACGAGAGCGCCCTGGCAAACGGTCGCGGGCGTGAAATTGGCGCAGCTGTACGCGATATGGCGTGATGTACATTCGACATTGCTCATTGAACGCTGCGCTATACGGCCGTTCTAACGGTTCTCAAAAATCGCCAACGCCCGGCTTGACTAATACCACTGGCTTTATCTACACGACTCTTTCCCTTTTGCCCGGTGAATGAGTGCCGATTGTGCCGGGGAGTCGTTTAAAAAATCGCGACTCTTCAAAAGCGTTACTACGACAAACGTTAGTTTATGCCCTGCTTTATAATTTTCTCCGTTAACGCCGATCGTAAATCTCGAAATAAAGACCTACCCTCGAAAATAGAGTGTTAAAACTCTCAACGAGTCCTTCTTTTTTTTTCGAGCGTAAAAGAAGATTTGCTTCGGTTATAATTTTCAGTTTCACGCTGCAATAATTTTTTTCGTAATTACCACGCGATATCGTTGTAAATCCATTTATAATCCAGATAAGATTAGTGGAATCGAGGAAGCGAAAACGTAGGAGTGAAGAAGAAGGAGAGAAAAAGAGAGTGTGTGTGTTCAAGAGGCGAAAATCGAGCGAAGCAGTTTCCATCAGTCCCTAAACTGCCCCTCGGCTATCTTAACGGCCCTGCGCCAGAACCTACGTCGCGCGCGGCCAGTCTCTCTGACGGCGCACCGCCGGAGAAAACGATAAGTTGCACGCGCGCTAGCTTCCCCCCACGCCAAACCCCTCTCATTCTTCCGCGATTCATTTCTCACGCTGCCGCCTTTCCTCGGCTCTTCGTTTTTCCGCCGTTTTTTTCCGGGAACTTTTCATTTGCGCGGTTCATGAATAGAATCGTTGCAGCTTATATTTTTTTTTCATACTCTAGAGATTATTGCGTTTTGTTATCGATACAGGCGAAACTTTAGTTTTGCAAATATTCACGCGTTGCAAGGATGGATCATTCGGGGAATATCTTCCATCTTGGGAATAACATTTATCAGGAGGAGAGAATGCCGGGAAATATTTTGTTGCGCATTTGTCTTCGTAGTCGGTGAAATTTACAACTATGCCTGATATATGCTTGTCCCGAAGTTTGAATGCCGCGCAAACAGTCGCGCTTCTCGTTTTACAACGCGTCGTAACGCTCTCGGACGAAGGTTTTCCCGGGGCTCTGCTTTGCCGTCATTTATTATTCAAAATGTGCAAAGCGCGAGACGATCATCTCTTAATATTATTCTAATATTCACATTTAAATAGCGATGAGAATAAATTTGATCCCGAATAGTGATTGGGCAACGTGATGCCGCGATATCAATGTATATAAATTTAGAATAAGCAAGACACGAAAAGTTTCCGAATTTTTATCTATGAATTTCCCAAAGCGTACACCATCTGTCCCTTTTGCCCATACAATTTCTGCAGGCGCAATTCGTTTCGGCCTGCCTTTTATCACTTATTCGCGATTCGCCGAGCGTCATCGCACTTACGTTACCTTCCTCCCTGTATTCCTGTACGTCCGAAACGCGCCAAAGGCTCATTGGGAATTCCGTGCGTCAATATCAGAGAAACGAGCGGCCCCGACGAAAGTCGAAAATCAATCGATATAAAAATTCCAGGAGCAAACGGGCCATTGAGAATCCTTTCGTGTAATTTCGCCAAGCCCCGGACTGCCGCCTCTGCTGCTGCTTTTATATCGATGGAATTCATTTATAAATTAAACTCACGAATAACTAAACTTATAAATTTTTCTGGTAAACTTTTTCCTATCCCGCTAAATGATTCGTTATATATTTAAAACTTTAATTATTTCTCATGGTGCTCAATTTTAAATTTCACTGATGCCGTACCTATTTTCGAGCTCTACACGTGAGTATCCTAGTCCATTTTTAAATACGCTCGAACGGCACCTAAAAAAACGTTTTAATCCAAAATTAACAACTACATTCGTAATTCTAAAGAAAGCTACCCTATATCCATTCCAAACACCATCTTTTGTTCTTTGACCACACCCCCTTTTTTTATCCCTCCGTTACAAAAAGCTAAACACTAATTGTTCAGTCGTATTTTTTTTTCTCAAGCAGTAGCACTCGTATTACATAAATTAAACAGAGCTGAAAAACGCTCCGCAGTACTTGCTACAGCACTTCCTAAAACTTCAACACTACTTTCCGCGCGAGTCTCTTCAGCCAGTGCTTTTCTCGTTTTTTTTTCCCGCGTCTCGGATACGTCTGCAAAAATAAAGTGCTTCTGACACTCGCTTACCTCTGCACCCGAGACACCTTCCCATCCCCCTGCTCCTCTCATCTCTCGCTTCCTCTTTTCATATTTCAAAGGCTTTAAGGGAGAGCGACTTGGCGCATACGTGGTCATACACCTTGGCTACATTGTCAAGTCCACCTTCGCATTCAAAGCCAGACGACTTGTCCGTCGCACAAATCACCGTAGCATTGTCCGGCGAATTTGAGGAGTCCGAGAGCGTCTTGGATTGAAATGCATTCTGCAACTCTTTCTCAGACTGGACCTTCCTTGACCATTGGATCCTTAAGCGTCTCCGAAAGGCTGATACGCGGTAAATAATATTTCTATGAATTTTAATTAACTCTCTGACCCTACGAGCTCTTTCGTTCTTTCCTATTCTGTGAGGATGAAAGAGACATTGGTTGAGTTCTACGGATACCAAGGACATGTGTTTCGATTTGTTTCCGGCAGATGTTGGAAATTTCAAGATGAATAGGCTTTTGAAGAAGTTCATCTTACCAACTAATTTACATAGACTTTTATAAGCTATGAATTGATTGAAACATATTAAGCTTTAGCTTGAAAACTAAATAAAATGCAATTGAATGGAAGAAAGCATGAACGGAATCCAGACAAGACTCCTGCATTACCCGCGAAATAAAATTTTAGTCACCTCAAAAATTCTTAGCAATTCGAATTTCCAAAGAAAATGCATGTCTCTTTCTCCAAACGAGCGTCACATTGTCTGGTATTTTTGCAGTAATCTTCCGGGAGGAAAGAGATTTTTGAGACGGTCTCGAAAAGCGTGTGGACAAATCAAGGCAAAAATCGAAAACTCTGAAGTAAAAAGCGTTCGTAAGAAGCACGAAAACACATAATATATACCTATACGTACAAGCGAACGAGCCGAGAGAAATAAGATAGAATGAGAAAGACGCGCGAACGCGACATTACATAGTGTAGTCGTCGAGTAAACGGACGATAAATCCAGCCTGGCAAATAAAACGAGAGAAAAAGTGCGAGAAAGAAAGAGAGAGAGAGAGAGAGAGAGAGAGAGAGAGGGGGAAGGGAGGAAGTCAGGGCAGAAGAGAGAGAAAATTTGAGTCGCCGGGCACAATGCGACTCGTTACCGTCACGAGAGAGCTCCGCCGAGCTCGGACACTTTCTTGCCCCCGCGCCTTTTTTTCCTCCGCGCTATCTCTTCCCACCCTCCTCCTCCTCATCATCCTCCTCTTCTTCTCCCTCTTCCTTCATTTTTTTTATTTTTTATTACAAGACGCGTGTCTCGTTGGTCTTTCAGAGAGCCAAGAGCCCGTCCAGTCTCCGCGCACCCCCACACTCATTTTCTCGCGTCATTTCCGCCCCTCACTTTCATCCGTTCTTAAAGCGAAAATTTAACGAATAGAGCTTAGCGTTTGCGCCTCGTACAAAATTTCGTTATTATCCTTATTATCCCTGCCGTCATTATTACAGCTGTGTTCATTATTATTATCCACAACATTGTAATAATTGTGCTTATTCAATG